>JAOXYD010110338.1:0-11486 GCA_028565735.1 Pinacopodium congolense
TATGCTTCTTGTGATATTATAATATTGAGATGACTTGCTTCTACATGTAGCATGATTGCAGTAAGCAATCCATGCAATCTATCATTGCTTTTTATTATTTTTCCCCACTAAGCGAAAGCTTAGCATGATGCTTTTGCCCTGTGTAGGTACCAGTAAAGGTGATAAGGGCAAGGGACCAGCACTGTAGTAAAAGCCAAATCTCTTGGATTTTTTTTTAATATTTTTGGTAATTGCTTGTAATTGGGATATATTTTAGATTTTCTTTTCGAACATCCCAATTGTGTTCAAACATTAAACTTTTGCTTTTGAAAATCGATAGCGATGGTGGATGTGAAATGAAAGAATGCTTGATGATTCAATTAACTATTATGCATGTGTTATTAGATTCCGCCGCGTCGTTGCATATGAAATGAACATGCATGTTTTACAACTTGGTAAACGCTTCCGCAATTAGTTATTAAAATTGATAAGGATCGTGTGAGTGCGAGAATTAAGTGAGTAGCGCCTTGGTATTCCTTCCAGGGGGTATTAGGGCATTACATATGAGGCTTACAAAGAGCGAAAAAAGTATATCTTCTTAGACGAATGCAAATTTTTTCCTCCTAACATCTTGTAAATATCTAGCTAATGATTGCATGAACTTTGCTTGAGATCATAACTAGAATTTGTGTTAGATTTCAACATAAATAATAACATTTTTATTCATATATACACTAAAAATTAAAAGCTGTAGCTTAATAGAACTAGCTCCCATATGGTGGTAGAATTTAGCATTTAATAAGTTCGAACTAGGTTAAGACCCTAACCTACACCATATATGAATTTGTGTAAAATCTTGTTATACCTTATTACAACATTAGAATCACTATTATTAATCTTCAAGAGCCAACTATAAATGAAAAAGAAAAACCATAGTTACTGAATAGGTATGTAAAACAAAAGAAAGCACCTCTAAGAAACAATCTTGAATCCTTGTCAATTTGTAGTTAGGTACATCAAAAGTAGTTATATCCTAGCTATGTTTTTGTTTTTGTTTTTTTTTTTACCAAATTGTTTGCTTGTTCTTCTGATAACATGCAAGCTAAATGGATATGGAAGCACAAATAGCTCTACAACAAACATTTTAGAACTTATGAAAGATAAGAACATAAGTTACCAAAGATATTCAATAGGATCTGAATAGTAGAAAGAAAAGCCCATTATATGTTTCCTATTTTAATGAGCAACATATTATAGTACAAATTGACAATCAAGGTTTTTATCAATGTTTACTTAATGATCAATTAATTAACTTGCACATAAAGAGTAGAATAATGAGTAAAATCACACAAAGCAACTAATTCCGAAAGAGAAAATGACAAAAGAATAATATACCTAAAACGCATAATTTATCAAAGGAGTGAATTAAAGGACAACTATTAGAGGACAGAATTAGACCTAGGAAATAGCAAAAGTAAAAGAGAAGCAACCCAAAATGCATAAAATCCCAAATGTAGAGAGATTGAAAAAAGAAAATCTAAAATGAATAAAACCTCAAATAACAAAAGTGGCTAATTTCAAAAGAAAAAAAAGGTAAAATTACACAAATTCCAACAAGGTACTAGAAAAAAACAAAAGAGAGTAAATTAGGAACCATACTCGATGAGAGGATGTTGTGAGAAAGGAAGAGAAAGTGAAAGCTACATGAAAGAAGTAAGAGAGAGTGAGAACACTAAGAAATGGAGATAGAAATGCAACCTCAAAAAGAGTGCAAGAGAGAGTGTGGGAGAGAGAGCTAGCAATTTCATTTAGGGATAGACTATACGACCAGCATCTAATGGCTAGTCGTGGCTTGTTGTAATAAGATATTAATAAAATAATAATATTATAATAAAAATAATATTTTAATTATTATTATATTATTATGATAATATATATACATAGCTAGTGTGGTTGGCCATGTGTTACCGACCATGTAAATTTTTCTTTTCCTTTATTAATTTAGAAATATTTTATTTTTTTCCTTTTCTCATGACTTTAGACGATGGGTAAAGCATAAGTGAGGATTCTCAGGCTTAGTTAGCTTAAGGGCTATATATATATACACATCGTAATGTTGATAAAAATGATTTTAAAAGTCATGATTTAAAATGGCTACATTTTTTTACTATTGCTTAAAACTATTTAAAGTAACATCAGTTTAACTTATTGTATTATTAAAGGAATCATTTTTAAAAATTTTATATTATAATAATTTTTAGCAACACATTTTAAAACTGTTGCAAAATTATTATTGTCTAAAGTTTTTTTTGTTGTATTGTTGGTATCATTAAGATCATAAAATCTAATTCAATTAAATTTCAATAAGATAATTTTTATTCTTAATTAATCTACACTTTCTTCATAAATTAATCAAATTCTATTCATATTAAAATAGTGACTCACATGTAAAATTGATAATTTCTTTTATAAAATGATCACTTTTGTTTAAATTTGAGTGATGTACTTTACAAAATATAATAATACACCCTTATTCATATTGATATATGATTTATTTTTATCTCTATGCTTATTTTTATTCCTTTTCATTTTTATACTTTAGTAAGTTTTTAATCACTGTCCATCCTTTTTTCTTATATCTATTTGAAAATCTAAAAATATAATATAATATAATAGAAACAATTTTATAAATTATTAATTTATAATTTATTTTAATTTTCTAAAAGATGCTGATGCAGATGTTTTAGATGAAAATATGGTTTATGATTTCTTAAAATATTTTTAGAGAATTTGAAACTTTTTAAAAGTATTGAGAGACAATCTCCTTCATAAATACTATTTTAATTATTACTACTAATTTAAATATTTATATTATATTAAATTATAATTATACTTATTAAATTTTTTATTAGTTGTTATTTATTAATAGATATTGAAATTTTATTTTATTTCAATAAATTATTACATTTCAATATTATTATTTTATTTATTTTTAGAGTTTATAAACATCTCTTCTCATCAATTTGATGTCTGGTGTAAGTTTTAAGCATTTATTAAAACCAATTCATTTATTGTCTGAGTTGAATTTTGAGTAACATTATAGATAATCACATAATACAAATATCAAAATATTTCATTTCAGTTAAAATATTAAAACCTATAAAATTTACCCAGAAATTTTAATATACAAAAATAAATACAAACTTAAATAAATTATTTATTGTGTTATTGTAGCAATTGAAGTATTTTTAATTACTCTAAACTTTTATTTTAGAAAAAACATAAACTGATTTAAATATGAAATGAATTTGTTGAAATAAAACTAAAATATTTGATATTCAACAATATATAATAGTGTTTAATGAAGAAAATAAGAATAAATAAAATTAAAATCTTTTTACTAAATAAAGTAATATTAATTAATAAACAATCCTTAAGAGAAATTAAATTAGAAAAAAGATTGTAAAAAATTCTTGATATGCAATAGGGAATATCAAACTTGAGATGTCATGGAAATATAAAAATTAGAAGACATAGGATTATGTTTCACAAAGCATATATACAATTGGAATATAAATATTTCTTTATATTATATTTATGGTAGGTGCCACAATATTATTTTCATTCTTTATTCTTTCTTTTACTCTCTCAGACAATCCCTCTGATTGGTTTTTGATCATCACATAACCATTGTTACCCTGAATGTGAATAGAAGGAATTTAATATCTGAAAATTGAAAAGTCATGGGACATAGTGAGGATACACTAACATAGTCAAATCTAGATGATGTCAAGAATTGTTGCATCATAGTTAATTAGTCAAGTCAATTTTAGTTTAGTACTCTTTCTTTTTCTCCAATTTTCTCTAACTATCTTTTTATTGGATAAAAGATTAGTAGGACAACTTTAGTATATTATGAATACTGTATTGATGTTAGTGTTGGATTTGGTTCTAACATGTTACAATATTTATTTGTCAATATTAAGTATTGTTTCAAGTAATTTTTTAAAATTACAAAATATTTTATGAAATTTATAAAATTTGCAACACAATAACTCAATATACTAGCTATATTTAGGAAAATTTTCAAAGAACAATTTACATAAAGTAATACGTCACTAATTACAAATTTATAGGTAAACTTTGGTGCATAGAAATAACATGATAGAATATTTTTCAGGGATTCAAGCAAAGGTTATCTGGATTTGTTTATAGCTCCAAGTTGAGGAAATATGGCTCTAAACCTTTTGGAAGCAACACATAATGGTAACTAATATGGAAACACTACAAACTTGATAAATACAACACAAAGGCCTTATATATGTTAGAAGCAATGCTAGCATGCATTTTACATATGCTCTATAGAGCTAGTGATAGCATGCCATACAAATTAAGTTATAGAGATTAAGACCATGGTCCTAACTTGCATTTTCATTCATATAGCTCCTTTGCAAGTTAAACACTTTTATTCATTAATTCAATTTCTTTTTTTTTTCAAAAAGAACCTCTATATGTTGTGCTTTATCATTTTTAATTTTACTTTAACTTTTTTCAAAAAATCAATAATAATATAAATTTAATATAATAACAATTTTTCTTTATTTAATAAATAAATAACTTTAAATTAGATATTAGACTAAAATAAATATATTTTTTAATACTAAAAAATATTGAAAAGTGGGTGAAACTTAAAATTCTAACATATAAAGAAGAAGTTTTAGAAGAATTATTTTTAAAATATTTTTATATGAAAGAGTAAAGATTTAATAATTTTATTATTATAAACATTGTATAATGTTTTACATGGTTAATAATTTTACAATTCAAAAAAAGTGAATTACAATACGAAAAATCCTATTTAGTTATAAATAATTTTAAATCATAAATTTTGAAAATACTCTTAAGGAATTTAAATAAGTGAAAATATAAACTAAGTGGTAAGTTAATCTCAACACCATATTGTTAATGAAAATAAACCTAATTAATTCAAAAATATAAAATGCTTCATTAGAGCGTATTAACTTATATCAATTCACATCCCTATAAAATTTTAACTTGTTTTTATAAGGCTTAGTCGAAATTGAGCAATACTTTATATAGTAAAATATATTTAATTTTCAAGATTTTCAATCAAATTATACGTGAAATTGATTAAAATGTACTATTTTATTGTTTTTAAAATATTATTTAAATGTATAAAATGTTACATAATATAAAAGAAAATCAATTCAAAAGTTTTATCAATTTGTCAAATAATTATAACTTTGATAAAATTAAAAATTTAAAACTTTAGTTCATAATTGTATAGTTTTAACATTACTTCAACCCTATTTTAAAAAAATCAACAATAATATGTTTTCACATTGCCTACTCTTTTAGCCCCTTTCTCATCGGTATGGAATTTGGTGAGTATTTTGATATAGAGTTACTGCTATAAGTAAAAGGGGTTGGATAACATTAAAACACTTACCAAATTTCATATCGATAAGAAAGGGGTTGGAGGGAACAATTGCAAGTATGCTTTTTTATGTCGAAGTCAACTCCTTGCTATAAATTAAAATCATTCATTATTAGTTGCTTGAAAATTTTTAAGTTACAAATATAAACGTGCTTGTTTACGTTTATTACTTATATTTTTCTAAACACAGAAATAAAAAAACATATAAATCTAAAAAATTATACAAAAAACATAATAGAAATGGAAAAAACAGTATAAAAATTGAAAAGTACATAAAAACTAATGTATACACACAAAAATAGAAATATAAAACAAAAACAAAAATCTAAATCAAATGAGCTATAGCCAATAACTTAATCACCATTAGTTTGATAATAGTGATACTTTAATACCTGATTCAATCTTGAAAATTTTACCATAAAATTAAGTTCTATAAGTAAATAATGTCTACCTTTCAAACTCACGTGCAAGTACATATATTATTTTAATGCTATACATTGGGAAACAAAAATAAAAGGTGCATTTTATAAAATCCAAGAGATTTAGTTAATATTTTATTTTATTATTTTAAATCTCATTAAAGAAAAAAAGAGATAAAAGATATTATTTTTTCTAATTTCTTAATCCTTCCTAACTTCCAACTTGTTAGGCTAAATTTAGGAGTGACATCTTTATTTCTTATAGGAAAGCCATTGGTAAGGTATAAGTGCAAAGGAGCAATTTAACACTATGAAATAAGAACTTCTCTCTTTATATATGAAGAAAACTTAGCACATTAATGCACCTGCTAGTGGTTAAGGACAAATTTATTGGTAGTATTTACGAGTTAAAGCAAGGGAGATTTAAGTTTTCTATATAGATTTCAACATGCCCATGAAGGATTTCCTAGTCATTAGTCTATAGTCCATTTTTCTCGAGAAGATATTAAAGTTTTAAATTCTCAGGACTTCATCATATATTTCTTTATGGCAATCCTTTTTAGGCACGCATACCAAGAGACATGGGAAACTCTTACAATGTTTAAACAACTATTATTGGTATAATAGGGTTTATAACTACTTTTAGTGTTATACTTAACTAAAGTATAAATTGGTTCAACTCTTCATTTCTATTTGAGGTTTTAAATAATATTCAGATAAGATCTTAATGTTTTCAAGAATTAAAAAAGGAATCACAACGTTTCAAAAACAGTTAAAATGGAATCTAAAATTTATAAAAATTTGTACAAGAACCTTCTATTAACTTTCTATTAGAGGAACTGTTAACTATCATATGGCATTTATTAATTGGTTAAATAAATTATAGGGTCCATATTGTTACATGATATATGGGCCCAAAATTTTTTTACCGTATTAGTGATTGCCACTGGGCATATGGCCACCACATAATTATTTCAATTAATGAATTATTGCCTCGTGGCAGTGCCAACCCCTTGCATGTATTTTTCCCCTCTTTAGAGCTTAAAATGACATTATTTTTTGTTTATTAGGTACACTTAAATGAAGTTTAACCATTGCAAGGATGCATTTTCCTTCTTATACAGATCCAAAGCACCCACTTGCACAAATCTTTAAAACACCCTAAAACAAACAAACCTCACAAAATAGAAAGAACATATGTTACCCAAGTTTCTTCCTTTCTCTCAACCCCAAGTCAATAACCTTAATCTAAATCCACACATCTTGTTCAAAAAATTATTTACCACACCTCCATGAACTCTCTGGTTCAGTAACTAATTTTTCCATTGCCTCTTAAAACCACCACAATCAAATCTTAGTGAGTTCATAAGAAGATTAATCTCCTGATGTGTGCTCAAACCACTGCCACGATAACCGCCACCATTACCACTATTGTTATATTGTAGTTTCCATTGTTATAAGTAGCATTAGTAGTTTTATTTCGCTTGAAAGAATGAGTTCAATGAGTCATTAGGGAAATGAGAGAGAATATGCTTAAAGTGGAGATCAAGCCTAACTACAAATTTAGAATCATTATTTGTTTCACTATATGATTGAGTGGATACAAAAAGGAAGAGCAAATGTATAGCTTAGAGTAGGAAAAATAATGTAAGTGAAAGCTAACTATCAAGTGATGTGTAGTCTATGCTACATAAGTTTTCAAATCAACAATACTAAGACTAACAATAGGCAAGTGCATTATATCATAGTATAGCTATTGTAAGTTCATATTATTGATCCCATAAGGATTTTTTTGAACTATTAGAAATATTCATCTCTTCCCTAACTTATTTAAGTGAGTGATCGATTTTAATAATTAATTAAATTAAACTACAGTAAATAACTCAACACAAATTACAATGCAAATCTATAAGATTCAACAAGCAATTAAGAATTTAGGACCTAGATAGTTAATCCCCTGATGATGTGTTAGTGTTCATCACTCAGCTTTGATTTAACAAATCATCTAGATTTTCTTAGACTATAGGTTCATTCAATTGAACTACATACTCTCTAAAGTTACATAATTCCTATTCCCTTGATAAATTAAGCAAAAGTTCTCCTTATCTCAAAATATAAATTAAATGCATTAACACATTTTGTGGAGGCTAATATTTTGATTAATTTCAAACCTAATATGAAAATGTCATATAAGTTTATTTCTATTTCTTGCAAGATCCATTACCTATAGGTTGATTTATTCATATATTTGATCTTTCAATCTAAATACATGAAATTAAATAATTGGCATTGATCCTTATGTTTGTATGGTAATCAACAATCTATTGCATATATCCTACAAGAAAATTATTTCCTAAACATAATGAAATAAATAATAATAATCATAGAAGACATAGGGATTGAGAAGCTCATGGTCATGGTATTTGAATCCTTTGGCTCCTTTATGATTCTTGTTAAAAAACCACTCTTGATCTTTACTTTCTTGATATTTTAGTCCAACTATCTCCTTCAGTTATGCTCCAAATCTTGCTAAAATGACTTCAAATTCTTTTCTAAGGTCTTAGTGGAAACTAGAGGCTTCCAAAGAACTAAAGACATGAGAAAATTATCTATAATAGAGTTTAATTCCCAACAAAATCTAACTAGGTCACGACGTAGCTCACAGCTATGAGTTAGGTTGTGATGTCTTTTGAAGTGAATTCACAACAAGGCACACTGTAGCGAGCCTCTCCATCTTTTGCTTCTTTTGGTCTTTTCCTGATGCACACTCTATAGTTTGTCTTATAGTCTTGATATATTATGTAGAACTCTATAACTTTATGCTCTTACTCCTCCTTGATATTTTATAACTCTTCTATCTCCAAAAGTGCATCCAATTACTTACCAAATTCCTATGAAAACATAAAAATTCATTGAGACAATATAAGCAACATCTTATCAAAGAATTAACCAAACATACATCAAATCAACATAGAAATACCCCTTTAACTTAATATTATCATCATGAAAGCATGCTTAAAAAATATATAGATTGGGCTCTATCAAATACCCATACACTTGAATTATTACTTATCCTCAAATAATGACTTAAACATTCCACTTAAAACAATCTTAATCAAGAGTTGATAGCTTATTAAGTACAAAAATTATGTTTTAGTTTATAAATCACAACTTTATCAAGATAAAAACAGTGTTATAACATGAAAAAACATAATTAGTAAATAGAAACCATTTTTTTTCACAATATTAAGAATCCAAATAATTTCATATATATTGAGTCAAGCATGTTAAAAAAAATTGAACTTAGAGAATTTAATTAGATATCACCTAGTCCTTTGAAGTGAGAGTAAACACCTTTTCATGAATAACCCCCCAGTAACTCAATTAGGATACTCTTTTTAGCTTATTTAAGATGTCATCTAATGTTTTGAAGCGAAGGTGAATACCTTGTCTTAAATAAACTCAGTTACTCAACTAGATCATGGTCTCAAATAGCTACTAGTACCAGTTATAAACTTCAACTTTGTTATTGGTATGAAGCCTATAGAGTGAAAATTTATACTCCCTTACTCAATGAACACACACATTTTTAAAAAATATAATACTATTCATCCTATTCTAAATTCATATAACAATCCGTATAAAATGTCATTAGAAACTTAATGTCGTACACAAGGGTCACTTAACACATTCAATTTACTCAAAATTAAAAGAAAGAGAAAAGAATTTGGGGTTAGAAATTATTCAAGATTTGATTAATGCCTACAAAATCAATCAAATATATTATAATACATAATTAACAATTAAATAAGAATCAAAGTCATTTTAAAGTTAGATATTTAAATCATCACTATTATACTCCCAACAACTTAAGTTTGTATGGTAAATAATAGGAAACGCTCATCTTCCCCTCATACTTAAAATCTAATTTTCCTCAATTTAGGAGTTAAAAACAAAAATAGTGTAATAAGTGCAAGAGAAAAGAGACCATAGCCAAATATCCCTCCTATGTATACTTAAGTCAAATTGTCCTCAATTTGAGGGTAAAGAATGAATGAAGGAATAAAAAGTATATAAAGGCGAGAAGAACATGACTTCCCTAAAAAGATTAAGCTCTAAAAACTAGGCATGGTTAAGAGTGATATTCCATTTGATGTGATTTAGATGATTTTGAGAGGATGATTAAAGCTTGTTTCCATTACCTGAAAATCATTATTAAATACAAGTTTGTCCAAAATATAGATCAAGATTTACACATAATATAAAAATAAAATAAAAATAACATAAATAAAAATCCTACATGATGCAATTGCTAAACGTCTAAAATGAAAGAAAATATATATAAAAACAAAAGAAGAAACAAAACGCATGAAAGATAAACTTGATTGCCAAATTTTTCTCCATCAAGCATCATCAGAGGGAGATGGGTAGTAATATTGAAACTACATAACTATTGACACATGGCTTGTTTCTCCTCTTATCGAATTTGTTACCCACTAAAGCAAGTAGGAAGATCCATATATATGCTTAATACTCTTAATCCATAAGCCATATAACCAAACATCTATAGTAGGTTAATTAGGTTGGGTCATTAAAAGGGAGATAAAGATAGTTGAAAACTAAATCATTCATATTCAACATAAATTCAGAAACCAAACTTAATAAGAAATCTTAAGAAGCACAAAGCACGCACTCATGTATAAATCTAATTAAATGGAACATGCTAAAATGTAACTTAAATGCCACAAATTCTAATAATCAAAGGAAAGAGCATTAAAAAAAGATAGGATAAAGGTAGGTTTGCCTCCTAACAAGCACTTTTTTAGTGCTAAAGAATTCAAAATTTTATTTTTAGTTCCATCATTACAAACATATTCTTCTTTTCTATGCTGATGTGCCACCATTTTATAGCTCACCATACCTACTATTGAAATTTATTCTTCACCAATTATGCCTTTTATACAACTCCTTGGCACAAAATCTTGATATATGCCCCCTGTTAGATGCTTAAAAGTTATAATGTCCATAAAGGAAATATCATCATAAGCTTCCTTCTCTTCCTTAATGTCCACATCCTTATTAGAATTCCCAATATTTTTACTGGACTTCAATTGTATCTCGACTTTACTATTAATTACATTTAGATCTTCTAATTTTGACCTAAATCTTCAAAATTTGTGGCTTGGATTCTTGCTCCACTTGCTGTTGCTAAATTCCTATATAAATAGGGTTTCTCCAGACGTTTTAGGCATCCAGTTTTAGTTGTAAACACCTTAGTTTTAGTTAGTTTTCAGATTAAAGTAGTTTTTAGGTTGTTTTTATTTTCATTCTTCTGTAATTCAGTTTTCAGGTTGTTTTTGTGATTCTAGAAGCTACATAAATCTGATTCTGAGTTGAATCATCATCTGAGGATGTGTTTTGTTGACATCTAACTCTTAATTTCTTTTTTATGTAGTTATTATGTTAATTAATCAAAGTATTGTTGTTTAAATTATATTATTATTTGAATAATTATTGTGCTTAATGTTTAATTTTAGTTAAGTTATCATGCTAAATGTGTTTATGGATGGTTAATTGTGTAATTTATGATTAATGCATGATTAGTGAATTAATCTTTGTTTATTGAATGC
>JAOXYD010110359.1:0-11485 GCA_028565735.1 Pinacopodium congolense
TTATGTTTTGAATTGATTGAAATGTTTTAATGATTCAAATAGCCTTGAATTATGCTTTAAAACATTCTTGAAGTGTTGTTTAATGTTAGGAATTTGTTTGGAAAGTTTTAGAGTTGGTTTGAAGTATTTTTCATACTTTTCTAGACATATAACGGTAGGTAATAGTTGCATAACGACACCTTGATGAAGGGCTATTTATCCCCCTGTACAGGAGCATCAACGGCAGTGTGTTCTATGAACAATGATGCTGTTGATTCGCCTAGAGGACATCATTGAAGCGTTATACTACATCATTACTTATAGTAAAAAATAGATATCATCCCACAGATATTGCACTTACTCAAAAGTTAATTTAGTTTGTGCTTTGTTTAAGACTTATTTCAAATGATAAAAACTTAAAAAGTAAACTAAATTAAACACACTAGTAATGAATAAATAATAGATCAAAAATTAGAAACTTTGGATTTCAAAATTAAGGATTAGATAATACTTTTTTCATATTTTATCTCCCCTTTACCTTGTTCATTGAATTATGCTTTATCCCAGATGTTCTAATGTTTCAATCACCCTCTCTCAAAGTGTAATCAAATGTCCCTAACCAAATTAGAAAGAACTAATTATGCAATTTCTCAATCTTGAATCAGTCTAATAATTTTAACTAGTTATGAAGCTATCTTATGTGCAATCAACTAGTTAGCCTACATCTCTCTCAAACTAATTAGTTAACTTGATAAATGTAGGTCTATAGGGTTTCAATCCTCATTTTATAGCCCTATAAAAATTATCCAACTCAGTTTCTTAATATTTTTCAAGGTTTAGGCATAATATTCATCAAAAGCAATCTATACTATAAGTTTAGACACTCATAATGTCAATAACACTTCCAAATACCACAAAATCCATACAAAAGATAATAGAAGAGAAAAAGTGATAAAAACTAAATGAAGTAAGTGTTCTTCTCTTCTTTCTCCAAATCTAGAATTTCTACAGTTGATGTGTTCTTTGCCCAAAATGGAGTTTTGATCTTAATTAGCCACCTCTCCCAAGCCTCCAATCTTGTTTTTAGCTAAAAAAGGAATGTTTCTATGCTTTCTATGATGGTTCCTATGGGTTTTCACCCTTGTATATGACAAAATATTCCAAGATAGTCCAAAAGATTTTAAACTCGTGTCCTTTTCTATCCCACCATTCCCACAAACATCGGAATTGGCATCATTCCCACGATTGTGGGATGTTCCAACTCACAAGCTCCACTTCTCTTCTCTTCTCATGGTCCCTTGATCAAATTCAAAGGTAACCATGCTCCATACCTACACCAAAATGATCAAATCTTACCCTAAACCAACACCAAACATTTGAGAAATAACAATAAGGATCAAGATAATCAAAAACAAATAAAATAATTCCTAAACATAACAATTTCATCCTAACATGTGAGAAGCGCATGCCAAACCCTTAGGAAAACCTATACTCATGCACAAATATTAACTTCCTCAAACTTAAATCTTTTATTGTCCTAAAGAAATTCAAATACACCCATTAAATTCTATAACTTCATTTTCACAAAGATTAAAACATGCAATCCCTCAAAATTTGGCCAACTCAAGTGTCAAGCTACTACACATATCATGATTAGTTTTCATTAGTGAATATAAACAAACTCAACTTATGGTACCATTGCTCAAAGATAAGTATAACTTCAAAATGGATCTTCCTTAAAGGATTCACTCGTTTCTCTTAAGTGTTTGAAGGTTAGTGTTTTGCTCAAATTTCTTATAGAAAACCACACTATCATAGGCTTGCTAATACATAAATTCTCCTCTATATTGATTATATGCTAAATAGATCAAAAGGAATTTGATTGAGGTTGTAGTGGAGTTAAGGTTAAGGTGGGTCAAAAAGGTTTTGAGGTGTTCTTTATAAGTATTCATAAAGTACTTAGTGTACAAAGGGACAACAAAATGATTTCTCATAAATGAAATTGGATATAACTAGCTACTCTGCACTTATTGTTGCTACTATATATTATTCCTTTTTTTGTCTTTTTTTTTTTGATTTTGTTCTTTTACCTTTTATCTTTTCTTTCTTTTTGTACAACAAAAAGAAAATCATAACCAAAATTGGTAGCTAAATGTATGGTGTTCTATAAGTAGAAGTACTATGCAAAACATTTAAGAAAAAAAATGTAACCCAAAAGTTCCAACCTAAAGCCTCACTTAGCACTCTATTAAACTTGTGATTGAGTAAGCTAATAGGATTTGTAGGTTTTAAAATAAGGTGTTATCTTTAAGAAACAAAAATGGTTAAAGGCTTAAAGGGTTTTAGAAGGGATAACAAAATGGGTAGGTCATTTAAGCCAAGGTTTTAAAAGAAAAGGGCCTTAATCATTTCCATCTAGCATTCATCTAGTAGATTTAAACCTATTTAAAGTAAGTTCTGAAGGTAATTACCTAAGGAAGTATCACATATACAAATAAATGAAATGACTATAAAATGAAGTCACATAGGCTCAATTCCTCACAAAGGCTTAAATGAAAATCCATTACACTTCTATACATTACGTCATTGTTAAAGTGTTAATTACTGAATAAGCTTATGCAACCAACTACTTTAATCACTCAACATGATTCACTCTCTGGTCAATTAGCTTAATTCAAGTTCAAGCATGAATTTCATCTCATTCTAACTAGTATGATAGAATTTTATAGTAACACAAATCATGATCATTCAAGTGTGGTTTTATTGCTTAAAACAAAAAACTAACAGCATATGCATCCTATATGACATGCAAACACTTAAAAATAAAAAAAGCATGCAAATGAAATGACCAATATGACCTCCCGACATTTGGATAAAACATTGTCCTCAATGGAAAAGTGGAAACATTAACTAAGAAAACCACACAAAAAAATAAAGACTAACAAAAATAGTAATTAAAATGAAAAATGCACAATAAGTAAAAGAGATAAGGGGCAAGAAATCTCATGGGGATCATGGAGGTGAAAGTGTGGGAAAAGGGACTTGAATGTTCTACATTTGAAGGAATTTTTGGAACTTCTTCATGATGTATCATTTCTCCTTGTGCAATTGTTGGACCTGGGTGCCAATTTCATTAATCTGAAGCATCATTTGTCAATTTTATCTTCCAATTTGTTGAGAATTTGTTGTAACTTATCAACTTCTGCTTCAGTGGCTATTTCGTCTATTGCTTCGTCTTCTTATTCAGGTGGTGCATGGGAGGATGATGGTTAAGAAGTGGCAGCACCCTTGCCTTTCCTGTTCTTAAAAGTAGTTCTAGTATGATGATTTCATAGCGTTATAGAATGGTGCTCTAAAATCTTAGATCTTCTTAAATGCGGAACTTCAAAGCCATCAGGATTATCAACATGCAAACCGTCCAAAATCACATTATAATGCAGTGCTAAAGCCATGACAAGATAACCCATGCTAAAATAAAGGCTTTGCTTAGTTACTATGCTAGTAATGGAATGAAAAATTCGATAAGGTGTGTTAACTTTCAGTTTATGATCCATACGCCACAAAAAGAAAAGCTCCCTAGATGAACACTTATTACTTCTGTTTTGTTAAAAACAACTAAACACATAAAATTACGAAGTAATAAGCGCTCGATGCTCTTAATCAATGTGTTAGGGGCATTCCTAGAATCAAAGGTAGGTTCTCCTGTAAGTTGCATATAATATTGATCCACATGAAACTCATCATGGTCATCAAGTATTTTTGTGTTAGAGAATTAAAATAAAACACACATCATGGCATAATCTAACTTATATACTTGACCATCTAAACAAAACAAAAATATGTCCAATTAGGTATTATGACAAACAATGGTGAAAAACTATAGTGTGAGTTTAAGATAGACCATAAAATCACAACGAATAAGATGACCCCAACTAATATTCGCTGCTAAATGTTCAACCATGCTCTTTAACTCTAAATGATCCAAGAGTCCAAAATCAATGTACATAGGAGGAAGCAAAGCTCAACTCTTAAAGTCAAGAAATTGATTACCTTCATCTTTGTAGAAGATTGGAAATGGTGCTCGAAAATTCTCTGCAATAATGCATAGATCTTCTTTAGAGGCTTGTAATCAAATTGGGTCTGTTGTTCTAGTAGTCATTTCCTTCTTTGGAGCCATTAGAGATTGAAATATGCACAAATATCAAGAGAAAGAGTAAGTCACATTTTAAAGAGATAAGAAGTGAAGAACACCCTAAAAGTTATTATTTTGGAGTGGGTAATGTGAAAATATGGTGTAATCTTTGTAGAGATGATAAAAAGATGAGGAAAACTAGAAGATTTTATGGAAAAATGAGAGATTTTAAGGGTTTAAGAAAGTGAGGGGTGTGTTTTAGAGAGAAAGGGATGAAATAAATGAAAGAAGGGGGAGAGGGAAGGGGCTTAAATTCCCCTCAATCCTTGATTCCCATAATTGTGGGAATGGGAACCATTCCATCAATCATGGGATTGTTGTACAGAACTTCCCTTTTCTTTCTCCTTTAATCTTCCTTTTAGCTATTCATCAACTCCCAACCTTTAAGTAACTTTGAAACACATCATTGAACACCTAAACATCAAAAGATTGAAGGAAAACACTTTAAAAACAAAACCAAAACCAAACTAAACTATCAAATCAAATAAAAAAAACAAAGACAATCAAATCAATGTAAAACCAACACATAAGTTCACGAAGATAAGCAAATGAAAGAAAAACATGCTAAGATAAGGTCAATATCTTGACCATTCTCAATTCAACCATGAATGAGTGAGTGAAAGGAAAGAAATGAATTCCCTTTCTTGTGAGAATGCCCTTCCGAAATATAGCTTAAACCTATGCCCATTAAACTTGAAAGTTTCACCTTTGTAATTCTCCAACTTTAGAGATCCAAGGGGAAACACTTGAATGGCCTTGAAGGGACCACTCCATCTTGATTTGAGCTTTTTAGGAAATAACCGAATTTAAAAAAAAGCACTAAGTGCCCACTTTTTAATTCCTCCTTCCTAATGTGGGCATCATGCCACTTCTTTGTCCTTTCCTTGTAAAACTTAGCATTTTCATATGCATCATACCTTCGTTCCTCCAATTCATGAAGTTGTAGCAACCTCTTTTCACCGGCTAGTTTCCAATCCACGTTTAACTTTATAATTTACCAACAGGCCCTATGCTCCAACTCTAATGGTAAATGGCAGTCTTTGTCACACACAAGTAGTTATGTGGTTGTCCCTATAGGGGTTTTGAAAGCTGTTCGGTAAGCCCATAATGAGTTATCCATCTTCAAAGCCCAATCTTTTCTTAAAGTGCTCACTACCTTTTCTAATATTCTCTTTATCTCTTTATTCACCACCTACACTTGGTGGCTCTTTTGCAGATGGTAAGGACTAGCCACTCTACAATGGACATTGTATCTCTTTAAAAGATCCTCAAAGGGTTTTACAAAAGTGACTCCCTCCATCACTTATGATGGCTTTAGGTATCCCAAATCTAGTAAAGATCTTCTTGATGAACTATTGAATCAATTTTCCATCATTTATTGGAGTAGCTATTGTCTCAGCTCACCTAAAAACATAATCAACTTCATCCATTAAATAAGAGTTACCTAGGGAGGATGGAAATGTCCCCATAAAATATCAGCCCTATACATCGAATATTTCCACTTCCATGATGTTTGAAAATGGCATCCCATCCCTATTTGAAATGTTTCCCACTCTTTGGCATTTAGCACAACGTAACACAAAATCTCAGATATCCTTTAAAAGTATAGTCAATAAAGTCCACACTCCAAAATATAAGCAGCCACCTTGTTTGCTTTATAGTGTCCTGTATACAGGGAGCTATGACATTAAGTCAAAACTTAAGGCATTTCATTTTTAGGGACATATCTACGAATCAAACTATCAGCACATATCTTATATAACATAGGTTCATCCCAAATATAGTAAGAAAACTAGAATAAGAAACACTTCCTTTATTGATGTGAGAGATTAGGGGGAAGAATACCACTTGAAAGGTAATTTTCAATATCAGCAAACCAAGGAAGAAAAGGATTTTCTACTATCATTAAGGCCTTATTAGGAAACCTCTCCTTGATTTCCTCTTCTTCTTCATGGTATCCCCTTCAAATCTCGATAGGTGGTCTGCTACAACATGTTTTGTTCCTTTCTTATCTTTAATCTCAATGTTGAATTCTTGGACTATAAGTACCCATCGGATAAGCCTAGCTTTAGCATGCTTCTTCGCAAAAAGATAGTACAACACCGCATGATCTATGAAAATAATAACTTTTGAACCTAAAAGATAAGAATGAAATTTTTCACAAGTAAATACCACCACAAGCAAATCTTTCTCTATGGTGGTGTAATCTAATTGTGCTTCCATCGAGGTCTTGCTAGAGTAGTAAATTGCATGTAGCATTTTCTCCTTCTACCATCTAAGTACACAACCAAGGCCATGGTCACTTACATCACACATGATCTTAAAGGGAAGTGACCAATTCGATGATGTCAAGATAAGTGTTTTTATAAGTGTCTTCTTTAACCTATCAAAAGCAGCTAAATAATCACCATTAAACTCAAAAGGCACATCTTTAACTAACAAGTGAGTTAAGGTTATAGTAATAAGAGAAAACTCCTTAATGAACCTTTTAGAACCTTGCATCACCAAGGAATGCTCGGATGCCCTTGATGTTGGTGGGACGTTAGAACTTCTTAATCACTTAAATTTTAGCTTAGTCTACCTCAATCTCCTTGTATGAGATCTGATGGCTAAATACAACTCCCTCTTGGACCATGAAATGACACTTCTCCCAATTCAATATTAAACAAGACTTCTCACATATTTGAAGCACTGCATTCAAATTAAACAAGCAGTGATCAAAAGATTTTGTAAAAATACAAAATTCATCCATAAATACCTCCATGAAGTCCTCATTCATATCCTAAAGATGGCCATCATACACCTTTGAAATGTGGCGGTTGTATTACATAGACCAAAAGGCATCCTCCTATAATTAAAAGTTCCATAACGGCAACTGAAGGTGGTCTTCTCTTGATCATTTGGGTATATGAAAACCTGATTGTACCCTAATATCTATCAAGGAAATAACAAAAAGCATACCCAGCCACCCTCTCGATCACATGGTCCACAAAAGGTAAGGGGAAATGATCTTTCTTAATGGCCAAAGAATTATCAAGTTGACCTACTTGTACTCCTAGAAGATAAAGAATTAGCAAGTTGACCTACCTGTACCTCCAACTTATAGATGGATGAAGCATGGTTCTTTAAAATCTAATCAAACTTTGCTCTATCCTCTTCTAACTCTTCTCTTGGCTTGCAAACATCTTCTTTTAGATGTCATCTTGACTTGTAAACTTGGAACCCAAGACATCCATCAATTTTTCCATGTTGTTCTCCAAAGATCCACGTCTGTCTTGTTGAAATTGAGAGGTCCTGGTGCTTTTGCTTGGCCACCTACATTATTACTATTCCAAGAAAATTTTGGGTGGTTTTTCCACCCTGTATTGTATATATTTGAGAAAGGGTTGTTACCTCATTGTTGTTGGCCTAAGTAATTGACTTGCTCTATACCACTAGGACCTAACAAGAAGCATTTAGCTGTGGCATGGTTATCCTGTCCATATAACTCATACTAAAATTTCATCTCTTTAACTGAGGACAAGGAGGACAAGGAGGTTACTCAATTACTTGGTGAGGGTTGAAATGACTACTTGTAAAGCTGTCACTAAGTCAAGTGGAATCATGCCTCTTTTCTTCTTGGAACCTTATCTACTCCTCTTATTAGACCATAAGCAACCATTGCTCACTAACTCTTTCAAGAGGTCATGAGTTGCATCAATTGTTTTCCTCATCAAAGACCCTCCTTCAACTGTATCAATGGTTCCTCTAGTGCCCTAATTAACCACATTGTAGAATGTTTACAAAAGTAACTCCCTTGAAAGGTTGTGGTGGGGAACTGTATATGATATTTGGAACACACTAGAAATTACGCATAAAGGCACAAATCTAGTGAAAGAGACTAAAATTATCATGCTTACTCATCAATTTAAACTTTTTAAAATGATGCATGATGAAAATATCTATACCATGTATGCTCACTTTAATAATATTATTAGTGCTTTAAAAGGTTTAGATATGATATATTCAAATGTTGAGCTTGCTAGGAAGATTCTCAGATCTTTGCCAAAGTCAAGGGAACCTAAAGTGACAAAAATTTAAGAAGCAAAAGACCTTAACATTTTCTCTCTTGATGAGCTCATTAGATCACTACTTACACACAAATGGTGTTAAAAGATATGTAAGAAGAACCTGCACCTAAAAAGAAGAACATTGCATTTGAAGCTATAAGAAAGGAAGAAAGTAAAAATGAAGAGTCATCATATGAGAGCGAAGGAGAAGAGTCAATCGCACTTATCATAAGAGGCCTAAGAAAACTTATATGAAGCAAGGCTCCAATTTATAGGAAAGAAGGTAAATATTCATCTAAAATTAAAATTTCCAATGTATCATGTTTTAAGTGTGGTGAAAAAGGTCATTTAAAGTCACATTGCCCACTCCTTTAAGACAATATAAAGAAGGAAAAGAAGGAAAGAAAGGAAAAGAAGGAGTTCAAGAAGAAAGCACTAAAAGTAGTATGGAGCAAATCTAAGTAGGAAGTACTTAGATTTAATCAACCATGGTAATGATGAATTGATAAATGAAAATGTAGCCTTAAAGAAAGAAGTAGAATCCCTTAAAAAATTGCTTGCAAAATTTATTAAAGGAAAAGAAAATTTAGAAATTATGCTAAGTGCTAAAAAATTAGCAAACGATAGGCATGACTTAGGATATAGTAATGGAGCATTTACTAGTAAGACCGTTTTCATAAAGGAAAAGAACTTAAAAGATGAATCTCCTAGGACTGTTTAAAAATCATCATTAAGTAAACTTCAACCTAAGCATCATGCATTTATGTAAACTTAAAGACCTAAACTTTACCCACAACGTCACAGAATTTTTACTCAACTTAGACAAAATTTTCAATAAAGGTTCTATCATGATTTTAGGCCTAAAAATGATTACTAAAATGTAATACTTACATACCATTATTCTATGAAGTATGGACATATTAAATATTTTTGCTATGATCATTTAATAAATGCAAATATTTATCAAATGCTCGCAAAAGGTATGGGTACCAAAAGTTCATTGAATTTTTAATTTTTTGTAGGTACCTTCAAAGATAAAAGGGAATGGACCACCATTGTTAAACTAAATGGAAAATCAAAATGTGAGAAATGATTTTTTATTTGAATATAATTTGAAAGGTACTCAATTATTGTAAACAAATGTGAGAAATGATTTTTTATTTGAATATATGATTGAAAAATAAAAATCTAAATGGAAGCAAACTATTTATATGTGTATTTATATCATAAACTCTTATGTGCTTTCTTGTACGTTTGTGCATTGACATTGATTCGATTGACCAATAGGTGTAGATATGTCGACCTATTATCAGTTGACTGATAGACTTAGTTTGGTCAACCGATTTATCAAAATGTCACATTTTAAGTTAGGAGCCCTTGACATCTTCTGCTTTTATTTTCTCCTTTCTCTTTCTAAAAACTCTATAGTCGCCATCGCTAAAGCTCTCCCTTTCCTTCTCCTTTTTTATTTTTACTTCAAAATTGCTTTTTCCAATAGCGAGTTATTCTCCTCGCCCTCATCCAACTTTATTTCACCTTAAAAAGATCCTTTTTCCTTTGTAGAAACCCTCTCGCCACCATGTCTGTTCCAACTTTCTTCTCCCTCTCTGAAGAAGTTTTAAGAGACTAAAAAGCTGCCAAAATACATTTGGTACTCCTCTAAACCGAAGCCCTCTGTTAATATCTTACAATTTCACTTAGATTGATCAATTTTGAATTCATTCTTAGTCTAGGGTAATTAGGGCCCTTGAATTTTTTTTGAGAAATTAGCTTAAATTGGTAGTGATCTAATGCAATTAGGGGCATAATTAAGGAACTAGAACATTCAATTGCATTTCTATGGGCTAAATTTTAGTTTTCATAATTTCAAATTTAATATTTAAGGTTCATCCAAATTTTTGATCAAATGAATCATTTTTCTAGAAATTGATCATTTGGAAAATCAATTGGATGTCTCAGTAAAGTGTTTGTTCAATCAGTTACAGATGTTTGTGTCAATTCCTTATTTTCCCCAAATTTTGGTCTTAGCATTTTGATAATTTTTTGATTTTTGATCAATTAAAACTGTTTTTTTCTAAATTATGAGTGTAGGAACTAAATTAGAGCATTTATTCATTCAATACTTCTACTTTGGTAGAATTTATCACTTTTTTCCTATTTTGTTATAATTTTTTTCTTTTAATCAAAACAAATATTTTTTAAAGTTATTTTTTAAATTGATTAGTTTTAATTAGGGTTTTCAATAGTTTGAACTATTGTTTTATCAATTTGTCAAATTTGTTTTTATATTTCAAGTTATCATTTCAATGTGTAGTTTAAAAGGATTTTATATTAATTGTTTTTTAATCTTTCACAAGGTTTTAAAAGATTACTTATTTTCTTCTAAATATTGGTTAAGTCCTAAATGCTTTGAAGTCTTGAAAATGCATATCATGCATGCATATAAGAGCATTTTAGGTTTAGAAAATTTAAGCATTTGGTCATCGGTATACTTGCCTATTTCTTATTTGCAGGTTGTGTTATTGGCTATAGACAAAAGAGATTTTCATGCACTTTTCCACTATTAGATCCCATTTAAGTGTTATGTTGCTATTCTTAGAGCTTTTCCTTAATTCCTTGTCAAATTATCTTTTTTGAACTCTTATCATGTTTAGAATTCAAGGAGGTGATACCTCTAGAAGTAAGAGATCCCAAGTTAGTTAAGGAAATGAATATCTTGATATTAATTCTCCTTAATTTTGAGATTATGCTTCTAAGAAGCTTCATGAAAATCGTATAATTGCTCTTGGTCAATTAGGCCTGTTTAAGGAAAATGTTTTCGTTCAGTTCTTTATTGATCAAAGTTGGGAATCTCTCCTCACTCATTCTTCTTTAATTAGTCCCACTAGTGTCAGACTCTTCTTTTACAACCTTAGAGAGCATCGAGAGAATGATGAGAATATTTTTGTTTCTAACGTTAAAAATGTTGCTATTCATCTCTTTAGAGACTCCCATCAATAACATCTTAGGAATTGCTATCCCTCAAGAGTTTTCTCGTTATGATTGTCTGTCCAAACATACTACTGCCACTCACTCTTTATCCCTTAGAGTCAAAACCATTTTTAAACTAGATAGTGAGGAAGCATTATTTAAAAACTAAGAAATGTGAGAAACTTGAGTGTTATACCTAAATTCCATCATTTATTCATTAAATATAACTTTCTTTCATCTAGTGGTCACTATAATGAATTAGGTTATGATGATCTTTGGTTACTTTCCACTTTGA
>JAOXYD010110370.1:0-11484 GCA_028565735.1 Pinacopodium congolense
AACTAATAGTGTTTAAGTTTTTACTTGAATTAATTGACTTTTTAAAGGTTGATCACTTAATTGAAAATTTTTAAAAATTGATCACTAAACTGAAAAAAATCTCAAAAGGTTGATCGATTATTTACCTATTATCCCAATAGAAAAAGTAGAAATGATAACAGATAGGCCTTTAGGATATTTTTAGTTACCCAATTCGGTCCTTCTCTAAAATACCATATATAGACTAATAATTAATATCAGAGTAAGGTTTTCATGTAGGTTTGTATGATACAGAAATATACACAAGTTGAAATTAGGATGAAACATTATCTTTTGTCTATAAATGTTGAATTTTGGAAAGTTGTAGAGAATAGTATGTCCCCACTAAAATTTAAAGAAAATGAAAAGAAGTGCAATCAAAAGAGGAATATGATATTCATGATAAGAAATTAGTCTTTGGATAGTGAGGTTATATGTATTTTGTTTTGTGAATTAAGTATAAGTAAATTTAATAAAGTACGCTATTGTTGGTTTTATCTGATTTAATTTTTTTAACACAATTTCAAAACTTAATTCAAAACCAACTTACAAGCAAGTGCAGATATCTCAAGTAATAAAGTGACCTAAAGGAGTCAGTATGTCACTCTATAGTGAAATCAACTACAATTACTAAGTTAGTTAAATTACAATTATCTAGAAAGGCTGAATTGTTTAAATTTAAAGTTGAAAAACACTGTAGTAACATAACCGATTTCAAACAATGTAAAGAAAGTTAACTTACTTTTAAAAAAATTACCAAATCTAAAAGATTACCTAAGGATTAGGTCTTTAGTGATTTAATTAAGGTTTATGACAACTGATTTAGAGCATCTTCACAAATTCAAGACAAAGCTTTAGTTAAGACTATATCTTTTTTTCAATTAATCATATCCTGAAGTTTGGTCATTCAATTGATTTAGGCAATAACTTAAGGATTAAGAAGTTTAATACCAAGATCTCTTATCTCAGTATTAAAACTCTCATAATTAATCAAATATTGGTCATACAATGATTATATTACGTCGTTTATTGATTGATCCAACAACTTAGGTAGATTTCTCGGATCCTATGTTATCTATCACTCTTTTCTTAAATATCCAACCTAAAAATAGAGATTTTAACACTTCAACAAATGAAAATCAAATAATAAAACATGTAAAAAAGTTCAATTAAATCATTTACTAACTTTTGCTTAGCTAAAAATCAACTCAGCCACACATATTAACTAAAGGAAGCAAGAAATGTATATTATACCACATACTTTGATTAATCCATAAAACAAATGATATATAATAAGTTTTAGGTTAAGAAAACACAAAAATTGAACTCTGTAATGGTTTACAAACTTTGAACCACGATCTCAGCTCCAACAAAACTCAAAATCTCCAGTCACAACACATGATAATCAAAGAACATGAAAAGATGTAAATTAAACACTACAGTTTGATTAATTTATAATAAGAGCATTATATAGTGATATCTGAATTTAGAAAACACCAAATGTGAGTTCCAAATTGAGATACAAGTCCGAATCACAAGCTAATATACTCAAAAACTCAAAAAAAAAAACTTAAACTCTTCATTACAAGTGTTTGAAACTAAGAACACTAAAGAGAATTAAGTTGGAATTTCATATCTATGTTCTTGATAAAAAATGGCGCCTCTCCCTACAATTCTCCATCTTTAAATGGTTAAGGAAAGCCCTCTTTGTCCTCACCAAACATGAATTAATTGTAGTCCATGTTCCAGTCGAAATTGTTAAGAAAAATTTGGAAAAATGATATCTATCCTTATCAATGCCTGTCAGCACCACATATTAATGGCACCGTTAATACCCTATATTGAAGGCCTATAAGGAGTCTATCAATGCTGGTTGAAGGGGTAATAATTTTTGTTCCTCTAAACCATGGTTGATGCCCTAAGAAATGAAAATTTTAGCTTATTTTGAATTTACTCTTAATTCTTTTTCAAAAACCTATAAATTAAACATTATAAAATATAAGTTGGACGTTTAAGCGTTAAAATAGAATCACTATAGGGCAAATAACAATTAAAAATACTATCAATTTGACCCTTAACATATATAAGTGTGAAATGAAATAAGAGATATGGTACATACATGAGAGCACATATGAAGGTACCAGTCTAGTTAGAGAGACTAGAGTCAGTATACTTATGCATTAATTTGAATTGTTTCATATAGAGCAAAATGAATTAATTTTGAATATGTATGCTACATTTATTCATATTTTAAATTATCTATGCTACATTTATTCATATTATAAGTTATCTTGAAAGTCTTGGTAAGATCTATACTAATGTGGATTTGATGAGAAAAATTCATAGGTCTCTCCTAAAATTATAAGATGCAAAGGTGACATTCATAAAGGAAACCAAGAACTTAACTACCTTGCCATTAGAAGAATTGGTATGGTCACTCCTCACCCATGAGATAAGGATGGAAAAGTTACATGAAGTGGAAATAACTCTAACACCATCAAAGATGAGGAAATTGATGAGGACATATGTTTCACGATAAATAATGAGGTACCATCATGTTTTACTTCTTATAATGAAAACAATTATGATGATAACTTTAACTATGATGAAGTGAATACTTAGAAACTTTAATTAAGAAAAATAAGAAGTTATTCATTAAGTATAAAGAAACCTTAAAATTATTAGAAACATGAAAATTATAAATTAGAAAATTAAAACATAACTTAGACTCAAAGAGTATATAAGGATGATATGAAAAAATTGGTAAATGAGAATGTATCTTTAAGTAGAATCCCTTAAAGATTTACTATCAAAATTTACTAAAGAGAATGAAAATTTTAAATCCATATTAGCATACAAAAGACTTCAAATGGTAAACATGGTTTAAGGTATATTAGTGAGCATGCATCATCTATTAGTAAGACTATTTTTGTAAAAGAAAAAAATTTAGACAATAAACATTTACATAGGCTACATGAATAAATGCACTGACAATTAGGATACAACCTAGGAAGAGATATCATGCATACCAAATATTAGACCTAGAATAGGCCCATAAGGTAGATATAGTGATATGACATAATACCCATTTAGGCAAAATCATCACATGAGAAGTTTTACTAAATTAAGACCTAGGTATGCATATAGACATAAACTTAGGAGGTATACACTTATATTTTTCAATTATTTTAGATATATAGACATGTGGAGAGATATTGTTATGATAAGTTAGGAAGTTGGAATGTTATCCTAAGAGATTAGAGTGAGAGAAAATTATTCAACCCCAAAGACTCAAGTTATAGTAAGTACCAAAAACACATTAAATTTTGGTAAGTCAATAGATATTGAAGATATCTTTAAGACAAAAAAGGATAATCAATAAGACAGATTATAGAACCAAGTGAAGGAAGACATGAAATGACAAATTGATGATACACAAAAGGAAGATACACATTTTTCGTGATTATGCAATCTTGAATGTCTTAGATATATAAAATTAAATTAAGTGACACTTAATGTTTTGAATAATTAAAATGAGTGATACTTGATGACTTGAATGGATTGAATGTTTCATAGAGTCTAATTTGATTTGAAGATAATTTTAATGTTTTTTTATAAAATAAAAAATATATTGTATAAATAAAGAGGAAGAGAATAATGTTATTAAAAATGATATGTGCATTAATCTTATATGACTAAATTTTATATAATTAAGAGAAAATTAGAAATATCGTAAAATTATATATGATTATACCTTTTAGAGAGAACTTATAGCTTTTGGTTGCCTTGTATAGGTGAGGCATGTAGAGTATGATGGCATATCTGAATTTTAAATACAGGTAGTGACTTTCAAATTTGAATGTTGAAATTTAAATTATATTTGTGATATTTAAATCTCCCTCATGATAATTACTCATTTTAATACTTATAAATTTATGTATACTCTTTTTAATATTGATAAAATCAAGAGAAATTATTACTTTTATTTAGGAGGAGCTTTGATGTTGATTTTTTAATAATTTTGTGGGACAATTTGCAAAACCATTATATTAAAGGAAGTTTTGATAATTTTGATAAGTTTTGAGGTTTGAAGTTTTTGATAAATCTTATCTTATATTGTGTTACTTTCCACAAGGGGGGAGGGGGAGGGAATAATATGTGATATTATATTTTATTTAGGGAGAGTTTGATTTTTTAAATAAGTTATGATGTATAAATTTAGGGAAGCCTAAAATTTTTGATAAATTTAAGTGGATTTTTAAAATTTTATAATTTTGATGTCTTTTGAGTTTTTTCAATAATTTTTTGATATGTGATTGAAATAATGAGTTTGAGTTTTGAATATGGATATGACTGCAATGTTATTTTTTTTTATCTAAAGGGGAATAAAGTTTGAAAAAGTTTATAAGTGATAAAAAAGAAAGGTTGAGTGGTATTGGAGTTATATGTCTTTAAATATATGAAATTTTGATAATTCTAAAAAGGGATAGAAATTATGTGATGTTAGTGTAAGGGAGAAGTAAAATGGTTTGCATTATATGATATTTATTTTTTTATGCTTTTCTATTTTCACATGGTTTTCTCATCATAAAAAAAATGAAAATTGCATAACCAAAGGAAGTTCTACCTAGGTATTGATGATGCAAAAATACCTTTTCTACTGATAGTTTTATTATTTTGTTATATTGGAAAGATATGATTGGATTTGAACTAAAGTTAGAGTGTTGAAACAAAATTAATGATACATAAGGACCAAGATGTTGAATGAAGGATCAAGGGCTTAGATAGCTAAATTGAATAAGTTATACTTTGTAATTTTTTTAATAAGTTTTATCTTAGTCTTTCCAAAGTGTTTGCTGGGTTTAAATCATGCATATTGAATTCTTACCTGGTGTTTATCCACATAGGTTATATAATCAAGAGGAATTGTATAGAAAAATGTTTTAAGCGATCCTCTTGATACATAAAAATATTTTTATGGAACTATTTTTATGTGCACGTGTATTTAAGAAGTGTTTGAAAATGTTGGGCTATATTTTAAGGTGACTTAAATGTATTGAAATACATTAAGATGTATTAAAAACTAATTTGACATAGGACTTGTCGATTACAATAGCACATTGGCTGACTAGTCACGCATATTAATTGGTCAACCACCACTGGTTTACACTAGTTAACCAGTGACCAGTCGACTAGCGTATTTGGACGAGTCGACCAATGCTTTAAGAAATCAGACACTAATGGCTAGTTTTAATAGTAAAAAATATAGTAAATGATTCTTTATGACTCTCAATGAATATAAATAGGTAGTAAGCATAATTTTGCTTATAAATAGGTATCTTACATGTGTGCTTTGAATTAAGTTATGTTGGGAAGCATTAAATTGAGTTGTGAGGGAAGCATCAAATTGAGTTGTGAAAACATTTGAATGAGTTTTTGGTTAGTTTTGGTGTATGCTACAAAGTTTCTTGATGCATTCATTCTTAAGTTTATTAGTTAGGCCCTTGAACACTTTGAGTTGGTCAAGTGAGGTATATTTGTGAAATGCATTTTGGGGTTGTAGGAATATGAAGTAAGAATTTTAAAAAGGTTACTCTTGTGCCTATTAAAAAAGAGAGTAGTTGGAAACTTTACTCTAAAGCCTGTTGAAAAAGAAAAGTTGTAAAGTAAATTTGCTAATAATGAAATTTCTAACAAGATATTAGAGAGTGAATGTAGGTTTGGAATTATGTACGAAATCACTGTAAATTAGTTTACGTCTTTTTTTTTCTTATCTCTTTATTTTTTTTAAGTTTATTTCATTTCAATTCATATTATTATACATTGTTTGTGAAATTATTTATAATTTCATTGTTTTAATTAAGAGATAAATTTTAGTTTGGTTTATAAATTTAGAAAAGTTTTAGTCACTTAATTCACTTCCCTTTTTTATGTGCCATATAGGAAAGTATGTTAAAAATATTAGGCTTGATAATAATGTTGATGTTGAATAGATGAATGTGAGAAGTATAAAAAAGCAGCTCATAATGACTAACATCTTGGTCTAATGGAGGTTTTGAAAGCTATTGTTCTACATGCAAAGCATATGAAGTGTGTAATGGGTATTTATGCCAAATAGAATCATAGGAGGCATAAAAATAATTATTTTGGAAGTTGATAAATTTCATAACTGAGTGTGATTATAAAGCACATATAGAGGAAACAAAAGGCTTTATATGTTAATATTAAGACTTTTTCGACAATGATATAAAGATATTTATTAAAGCCATTATAAACACACTACATGAACGTTAGATATTGCATATCAACATAAATTGAATGAGTATTTTTTTAGCCTTAATGGCACCTAAGAGGAACGTGAATTGAGTGTTTTAAATATTTCTAAACTTTAGGCCTAATCTGCCTAAACCAATTCACCTAAACCAATTCTTCCTAATTATAAAGTTCCTAAACCATAATTCAGCATATATGATGATGGCAATGTCAATATAATTCCATAATTCAAATTAAGATAACACAAGTTCAACTACAATATGCATAAATTTAAAGAGTATAGGGAAGAGAGGAGGTAAATCTAATTTTTATATTGGTTTGGTAAATAATCTTTTACCTATATTCACTCTTGAATTTCCCACTTAGATATCTCACTAACTCAAATAATCTTCTTTAAAGTAAAGAGAAACATTTTTAATCTTCTTTTAAAAGTAGTGAAGAGTAATCCAATAAATATTCTTTCAAAGACGAAGAGGAATAAAAAACAATCTTCTTTGGATAGACGAAGAATAACTATTTTTACAATTCTTAATTTCAATAAAAATAATTTCAATTTGCAAGCCATCAAACTCATTCAAGCCAAAGATCAAAATTAACAACATAAACTCTATATTACTTGATCAAACTAATGCCTAAGGAGGGCTAAAAAATGTAACAAATGTAAAACCCCAAAATC
Organism: Pinacopodium congolense; assembly: GCA_028565735.1. Taxonomy (NCBI): domain Eukaryota; kingdom Viridiplantae; phylum Streptophyta; class Magnoliopsida; order Malpighiales; family Erythroxylaceae; genus Pinacopodium; species Pinacopodium congolense. The sequence goes on from JAOXYD010110370.1 coordinate 6,968, forward strand.
ACACTCTCTCTTAAGCTTATTCAACTTATAAACTAACACAAATGTTAATCAATGCATCAAAACTCATCAAACTTTCATGACCAGCTCTATGTAAACTTCCCTAGCTAAAATAGCCATTAGAAATACAAAATAAATCTTATAAGCACTTTAAAGATTGTTACACAGTAGCCGTTATCTAATTCCTCACCACATTGATTGATTAATATGCTAAGGTCAGCTGATTAACTTTTGGTTGACTGACCCATATGCACTAGTCAATTGATGGTGTCTAAAACCGTATACTGGTCAATTAAACCCCAAGCATTATTTGACTGAACAATTGAAATTTCAATTTCCAGGTTCTGCAAACTGAAAAATTCATTAATTATCAACACAAAACTAGTTCTTCCACTTTCAATTCAATTCTCACAAGTTTTAGAACTTCTTTACAGTAATTTTGAATTCAATGACCTATCAATTTAGTTCAAAAACAAATTATGTTTTAGTTTATGACAAATTAAGCTCATTTTGATACTTTTCCAAACTAATTATAAACCTTTTCTTTCACTACAAAACTAACTCATACAAGTTCTAAATCAATTCTTAAGATATTCTAAATACCAAAACATGATGATTAAACTCAAATATAAAATATGTCTAGGATATAGAAAATTTTCACTCTAAACACTTTTAAAGCTCTTTGAAAAGTTTTCATACTTCCTCCAACAATGCAAAACTATCTTTCACTTTAAGATCAATTCACCCAAGGTCTAATTCATTCTTAAAGTGATTTTAGACACCAAGACATTTCAATTAATTCAAATGAAAAATATGTCTTGATTTATTGAAATTTAAGCACTTATAAAAACTTGTCAAAACTAAAAATTTTTCAAAGTTTTCCTAAAATTTTCAATATCATTTTTCACACCAAATATTAGCTCAACCATATTCAAACATACTCAAACAACTTTCCAAAAGTATTTTTGATATATCAAGAGGGCTACTTAAAAGCAATTCACCAAATTTTCTCTCAATTACAAAACTTTATAGCAATATGAGACTCTAATCAAATCCTATTATACAACTAATCTAAATGCAAATTCTAAAACATTTGACCAAACTTCTAAATGCAAATAATCATACAAATGTTAAGCCTTTCAAGAATTAATAAGCTCAAGGAAAGACGTACAAAAGAAATTACAAGTCCAAAACTATTAAAGTTTTTTTGTCTTGTCTTGATCTTCCACCTTCCCTTTGATCTCACTATAATGCTTACTCCATTTCCCTTTTTCTTCACGAAAACCTTTTCCTTAGACTCCACCATATGTTCTTTCAAATTTTGCATTAAATTACAAGTTTAGAAAGAATGTAATCTTCTTCTTCTTATCTTGATCTTCAAACTTCACTTTTATCGCACTATAATGCTTACTCCATTTCCCTTTGTCTTTATGAAAACTTTCTCCTTGGGCTCTATCATATGTTCGTACATAGTATGCATTAATGAATTTTTCTAACACACAAAATATATTTTGTCATTATCAAAATTACAAGTTGGATTCTCCTTTAGTTCAATAATCCCTTCCTTTTTAACAATAAAAAAACATGTGATATTAAGGAAACATATGCAAACCAAATGTAAGGCAAAACCTATAACTCAAACCATTATAAGATGATAAATTGTCATCATTCTCCCCTTTTTTACTTATCACTCCTATCATTCTCCTTAATATTACCAAACACTTGCTCCCTTTTTTAACATTATCAAAAAGATATAAATTATTATAAAAGATTTAAAAATATGTCAAATGTTAAAATTAAAGCTCAATCATGATTTTTAAAAAATTTTGTCAGTCATTTTCAAAACTTTCCTAATCATGTGAAAGTCTTTCCAAACTGCCTATCTCTTTTCTTAAACTCATGTAAACCCCCCTTCCACTCCCATCATAATTCATGCATTTAAACAAATTATATTCCCCTTAAATATATTTATCAATGTATTATGAGGAAATAAAATATGGCAAGGTATAAAAACATAAAGTATATTAAAATCACATTATGCATCTTTAACATAAAAAAACATATATTAAGCATATTTTACATCAAAAGCACATATTTACTCACATTATGCATGTTATGCATCAAAATCTCACACTTTACATTAAAATAACATATTTCGCATATTATGCATTACAGAATATAAATCATAAATATAAATAATATGCAAAAATTGACTCTCCCTCCATAAAGCATCTAATATGACATCGAAAAAACAATTGAAAAATGTCAAATGATGTATTCCTCTTATGTTTATACCGTATGAAACATTTAATCATATAAGGGAGGAATTCTTATGCAAAATTTTTACACATGTACTAATTTCAAAAATGATATTAATTATAAGAATGATAACAGTTTCAAAAATCATTCTACGTTCCCCCTAGACATATGCAACATAACGTTCTATCCACATCATATATGCTAAGGCCAATATTTTCAAATCAAATATATACTATCATAATATATGCAAAGCTAAAGTTTTTAAATATTATCAACGTAAAAGTAAACAAATGCCTCATTTTTTTATTTTGAAAAAAAAGAATCTCGTTTTTATGTCACAACTTGATATCATATTTCCCATTCTTCACTTGATTCAATAATATTTTTACTTAGTTGGCTCATGTGAGGGCTTTATAGTGATTTTTTCATTTTCACTTGAAAGTTGAAGATACCACTTTTTTATTTTTTGCTTGACATCCATTTGAAACTAAATTATGTTGACCTATAAAATAAAAATTCAATGTTTTCTAGGTATCTACACTAATTTAGGTCCTTAGGAGCTAGCTTTATTTCCTTTTTCAACCCATACTTCTAAAGGTTTTCCAACCATCCTATATTTAATAAAATAAAAATTTTCAATATGATTAAAGTTACCACAAAAATAGCATGTCAAATGAGCATTGTGAAAATAGTAACAATTCATATTATTTTTATACTCAAGTACATTAATCCTATTATAATGGAATCCCTTTCGATATACTTGGGGTATTCACCTAGGATTATACTAATGCATATAAGAATTGTGAGAATGTATCATGCCATTTTGTCTCATATAGAGCCTAAAGTTATGCCCACTTTTCTAATAATGAATATTCCTTCTAGGATGTAAGTTTGATACGTTTTTGGTATTGTGAACATGCATATAGGGAGCATGAGAATATATTTAACCTCTTTAACTTGCTTGAGGCATAACTGCATCTTATTGGGATTATGAAAATTGTGTCTATTTTTTGTTAAATGCATTACTTCCTAAGTTTTGGTTTTAATGTATACATGAATGCATAATGATACTTCCTATAATGGGATCTAGATGATAAAGCTACATTATCAAATGAGGGCTTAGGCACATGCTCTTCATCTAAAATCTTGCCCTTCACAAATGTGATCTTAGCATAGGTAGAAATATTCTCTTAGTGAATCATAAACCATATCTATCAATTAAGTTCTTTTAAGCTCCTAGCATGTTAGTCAATTTTTCACTCTCTTGTGTGAATTTTAACAATAATTCTTTGAGATCATTGATCTCTTTTTTTAATGTGTCATTCTTATGAAATATTTATCCATACTATAGATAGTGTTGAATTATATTAAATTTTTATATCCATTTTAGTATTAATTTATCCCTATATAAATTTTTAAATGCCTAATTTGCATTTCTTTTGAATTTACATGCAGATTTGACTATATGACATGAATACTAGTTAAAAGGGCCAAGAATTAGAGTAAAATTAGAACTAGAAGAGATGTGGAACTAATTTAGAGGCTTAGAGAATTATGTTATGAGGCTCCACACCAAAGTTTAAGGCCATATGACAAGTCATATAAAGTTTAAAAAGAAAATAACAAGATAAGCTCAGTTGAACTTTAGATTTGATGCAGGTTACTTTAGGATGTATTAGGTGTACTTTTAGAGTTCATATTGATCTAAAAAAATTTTAAATACAATATCATCATGTAAGGATCCTACATACCAAATTTTATAGCTATTAGAGCAATATAAAATTTATTTAGAGCAAAAAATGTGAAGAGGAGAAGAATTTGTCAAATTTTAAAACTTAAACAAAAATTTTAAAAATAACATCGTTTTTATTTTTCTTATCAAAAAATCTAACCACAATTTCTCCCATAACACTCCCAAAACCCTAGCAACAATCCAACATATAAAAAGGGGGCCTAAAAATGTGGAAGATAGCCATTTTTCACATTTTTCCAAGCTTTCCTTGTTTTCAACTCATTTTCTTTATGTTCTAAGTTATGTTTTGATGCTAGTTTGATTTCTTTTCATTTAGTTACTTCTTCTAGGTAGTTTGATGCTTTAAATATTGTTCTTGAACAATTGATTTTCTGTCATTTTCTAATTTATATATTTTATAATGATTAGGTTGAGTTTTTAATGAATTTGGAGCTTAAACACCTTGGATAATGGTCCACCTGCGATCTAGTGACCGTTTGAAAAAGATCAATTGGTGGTTATGTTTCGA
>JAOXYD010110391.1:0-25197 GCA_028565735.1 Pinacopodium congolense
ATGGGATGTCATTGGAGGAGATCATAATGAGTTTAGCAATCAGTACTCTTCAATTCCAACATGAAACGAGGAGCAGTTTGAACACCTTGGAAGAACAATTTAGCGACTTAGTAGAGATGGTTTAGAGCATAGAAGCCTAAGTGTATATAAGTGTTCTTAGCCAATAGGAGAGCGATGTTGAGGTGTGCAACATTCTGTCAAAGAATGGAAAGTAATGGGAGCACCTAGAAGCAATAGAAGAAGAGCAAGACTAGTTAGGAGAGGAAGGGCCACCCATTTCAAAAAAGGAGAAGGATCTGACACGTCTCATGGTAAGTCATACACTTCATGTTATTACTAACTAAGTTTAATTTCCTTTTCCTAACAATTCGTAACTTAAAGAAGAGGAAGAAGAGAAGAAGAGCGAACAAAAGCTGTATGATGCCATCGTGTTAAACGAGCTATGGGTAAGCAACCTAGAAGTGGAAGGTGACGAGCAAGATGTAGAGTCTCCACCAACATTGCCTAATCCATTACGGAGACCATTCTAGTAGAAGGGCAATAACCATAAAGGAGAGTGAATATTGGAGCATGATGATGACGCAGTTCGGTTCCACTTTCTTGAAGTTATGAGGCATCGTGCTGTTTATGAGCCTGCTTTGAGGAAAGTTGCTCCAAGATCTTTACGGAGTTTGAGCATGCTTTCTGTTGGGCTTAAAAATCCATTTAATAATGGATGATGTAAATATTAAGGATCAAGCTTATGACTTTAACTATGCGCTTGTTGGGAGGCAATCCAACCTTTCAATAAAGTTTTTTATCTTTTCTTTTTTTAGTTAGTTATTTAGTTACTTTGTGTTTAAGTGCTTTTCTTTTTTTGTGATTGTTTTATAGGAAGCCAAGTGGAAGCAAAATTAGAAGTTGCGATCTCTCTCTTACGGAAATTATAGATTGCTTCGATTCGAGGGGAGTATTCTTGCTCCATCTCCTTTGTGTTTTATTGATTTTTTAGGATTATAGATAATGTATTATTTAAGTGTGGGGGTGGGGCAAGAAGTTGAAAATTTTTGCAAACTTGAATTATTGTGAATTTGATGGTGATGGTTTGAATATGGTAGCTTGAATGATTTTGATCTTTAGTTGATAGTTAATTGTGGTATTTAAAGGAAATTAATGATTTTAATTTGAGGATCTTTGCTCAGCTCTTGAAATGATGCTAACTCTTTTTCATTTTTCCTTTTCTTCTGAGTTCCTTACATGTGTTTAATGACCCATTTGTATGATATTTAATTTTTAAGTCCATTTTGTATGGTTTTTCATAAGAAGGTGAAATGGGATGTTAAAATAAAGTGTTAAAAAAAGAAAAAAAATAAAAGAAAAAAAACAAGAGAACAAGAAAAAAGAAGAAAAAATAACAAACAAACAAAGAAAAATTTTCTAATTGTCTTGTTGTCAAAAGCGTATTGTTTTGTGATGTTAGATAAGAAGCATCTTTGTTCTTTTGTGTTATTTTATACCTTGGGAAATTCTCACTCTAATGGTTTCAACCTGATGTAAGGTTAAATTTAAGAGTGGTGCTTTTGGACATTTGACAAAAGTGATCTAGCCTAGTAATCTGAGGTGCTCATGACAAGTGTTTACTTTCACATAAAAAAAAGTTAGATGACCTTTCAAAGAGACATTGCTCAAATATCAAATTGTATCATGTTTTCTTTTTTATTTTGTCATTTTATGCATCGTTAATCAGTTTGTGAGATATCATGTGCAAAATGACTTGAATGTGGGATGTTATTCATATTAGGTTACTTTTTTACTAACCATGTGCTTTACTTGTGATTAACTTGTTTTTGATCATGATAGAGTTAATATTTATGAACTAGATTAAAGGCGTTGATGGATTTTTGTTGTACTCAATTAAATATTAACTCTTGATTGAAATTGTTTGAATGAAGTATTTAAGTCATTGCTTAAGGGCAAGTAATGGTTTAAGTATGGGGGTATTTGATAGGATTGAAATATGTTAAGTTTTCATATGCATTCTAATGCCATTTAATCCTATTTTTATGTTTAAATGCTTATTTTGTATTCTTATTGAGTTTATATACAGACTTAATCATGAAACACAAATACAAGTGAAAAGGAAGAAGTTTGGAGAGGTTTTAGTGCAAAATTGCAACAAGGATGGAGTTGTTGGAAGAACAGTATGATTGGTCGACTAATGCTCTTTGTTCGCTCAATCGATGCTTGTGTTTTAGTCGAACGATTCGTACCAATCAGTTGATCAAACAAAGTGACAATGTGAAAAGAGTAAAATGATGTCTTTTACTCATTTAACCTAAAGAAGCATTATAAAAGGGCATGAAATGCACAAAGAGGAGGGGGCCACTTTCATTTTTTCGTCCTCCATTATTTTTGTTACTCTTTTCTTCGTTTCTTAATTAGCTTTCATTGGTTGTTTTCCATTCGTCTTTTATACTTCGTATTCTAGGTTGTGTTTTCTTTTGTGTTCCTTGTGTTGCTTTTATTTCTTTCCATTTAAGTGTTGCTTTTATTGTTGTTTTTGTTGGATGTTGTCGTTTATGTATGAACCTTTGGTTTTGTTAATATAGTTGTTGTTTTCTTAATTTCCAACCTTGTTTTCTTTATTTAGCTTTCTTATTCTGCATTTATATTGAGTTTTGTACATTTTTAGCTTTTATTTCGGTTTATTTTTTTATGCTAGCTTAGTTTGTACTTAGGTTGAAAGTTATTGATGAGATTTTGGCATAATAGTTGTGAGAATCAATTGAGTTTTGTGATTTAGGTAAAGGTTGAATTGGAATTTTGGTTAAATGACATGAACTAGGGATTAATACATAAGATTGATCACCATAGGTATGGTTTCTAGTTCAACTAGTAGGTATAAGCTTGTGATACGTAATCAATTTGACAATGAACATAATTAATCTAATCTAGGATTCCAATTCTCTAGGTTGCGTAGTCTGAGTTTGTGTGACTATAGCTTAGGCTAGCTGTTCCCTAGTGTGTTAATACTATTAGGACGTTAAATCTAAAGAGCTTGTTTTAGGTTGTCGCGTGGTTAGGGTTAAGTTTTCTATTGTATAGGACTTATCTAAAATTGGTGGAAGATAGTGTTTGAGAGCTTTTTCAAACCTATAGGTGAACATCTTAAACCTATCACAATTTATATATTTAAATGATCAATTATAAGTGTGAATCCCTAATATATCTTCTGCTCAGCTTTCTTTTATTGTCTCTGTTTATTTCTTGTGTGCATTTTTACTTGTTTGTTTTGCATTCATTGTTTATCTGTGTTTTTTATTTTAATGTCATTGAATTCATTTTTTTCTTTTACTTCAACCTTAGGAATAGCTTATAAACATAACCAGCTCTCTGTGGTATCGAGCTTGACTTGCCTTTACTACATAGTTAGGTTAGGTTAGGTATTTTATTATTTCATGAGCTCGTGACAACTCCTATCATTACTCTCCAGGACTTCTTCATAATTCTCAAATGCTTCAATTTCAAGAGCTTGACTAGCATTCATGATCTCAATCACTTCCACATCATTCAATTTAAAGGAAATTGAAAGTTTTTACTCACCATTATCTATACCAAAATGTTTTAGCGCACTTGATGCTAATGTAATGGTCTTAGGAAGGTTAATGGGATAATTTTCTTTAAGGGATTCAATCAATTGCTCCCTCTAGTTAGGACGATAGGATTTCAAATCTTGCATGGTGGGTTGATGGCTAGATATGCTCTTATTGATTAAATCAAAAATTGTTGATCAAACATCATTCCGAGGCTCAAATTGATAAGAAAATGATGGAAGTTGTTAAAAATAAGGTAGATTATACCAAGGATAATCAGAATAATTCATCGAATCAAAGATATAAGTTTCATTAAATTGCTCAAAGTAGCCATCTCCCCAATCCTTCCCTTCAACTTTAGGCTAATACCATTTGCAATCTTGCCAATAGTCTTGTTGCCACCACATCTTCTTGATAACTAAAGATAAGCATCAAAAGATGCCTAACTTATAAATGAAAAGAAAATGAATTAAAGATAGAAATTCTAAACTAAACATTAAAAAAACACAAAAAATAAAAGATAAACCTCTAGAGTAAATGACACCAATATATTCATAATATTATTAGATATATTTCCTAATAATAGCGCTAAAAAATTATTGTGTTGGTTAATGTGATACTTGAATAAGCTCAAATAAATCAATCTTTTATCATGAAAATTGAAATAAATTCAAGACCAACTTTTACGAAAATTATACTGATCTCACGAGGAAAATACTGTGAGTACTAGGTTGCTTGGATTAAAATTATGAAAGTTAAAGCAATTAAATTAACCTAAAACCTTTAATTAGTTAAGATTTAGGCTTTTAGTGATTCAATTGAGTTATAAAGGGGTTTGGAATACCTAATTTATGATATCTTTAATAAATGAAGACAATTCTATGATTAAGATAGTTTCTTATCTCTGTTAGTACTATCTTGAAGTTTGGTTACTCATTAGATTTAGGTACTAGGCGTAAAGTTCAAGAAGTTTATTCTAGAAATACCTTTTTTCTTTCTAGATTAACACCCTCATGATTAACCAAAGTTTGGTCATTCATTAATTTAAAACATGTTGTTTAATGAATTTTATAACAATTAAGGTAGATTTCTTAGATCCTTAATCATTTAATTCTTTATCTTAAGTGGACAACTCAAAGCAAGTATTAAGCATTCAAATAACCAAAGATTATCATCCATACATGCATAAGAAACTTAATCAAAGAATTTACTACACATACATTAACTAAAAATAAAATTAGGAACACATTTGGATCAAAGAAAAATAGGAATAGACCTTAAGGAACATTTTGTTGAATATATTCAATAAAAGAGCAAGATACAAATTTAGAAAGTACCAAGTTAAGCTTTAGAGTGAAAGACAACTCTGAATTACTTATACAAACTCCTGGAATCCTTCAAAACAACCTAAAATATCCAAAAACATAGGGTGGAAATAAAATCAGAAAAAAAACCTAACCTAGAGAAAGAAGAAGAAAAATATAGCTAAGAAAGTGATTTTGGCTACCAAATCATTTTTCTACATGTGTGAAAATGGCTTCTACAAGTGACTAAAATTGGTGAAAATTAGAGCTAATTGACTAGAAATCCATTTAGATAAAAACGTCTTTGTATTTAAACAACCCTTAAGTTGGTAGGTATACAACATCGTTTAGATACCCATTTTTTACTCTCAAGCTTGACATAAACGTGGGTTGTGAGGACTTAAACGGTGGTTTAACAAACTCACATTTATGTCTTAAGATGATCATTTTTTATCTCTTTCCATAAATGTTTTCATGATTAGGGATTAATATAGACTTTAAACAATTTCAAACATAAATTAAATATTTAAACGTAAAAATTGGTGTAATTATGCATCAAATGGGCATGAAAAAGACTATAAAATAAACTCCTATCAGCATGTTTTTACACAATTTGTATAAATGACTATTTTTAATACATCAAAACTAAAACAGTAATAAAAAAAGTTTTACCATCTTGAAAGCTAGTGACTGGAACCTCTATTAGTTCAGTAATCTTTTTGATCATAACAAAACATATGATATTAAGGACAAATAAAATATAAAACATACATATGGAAAACAAACCATAACGATCATAAAAATATCAAATGCTATAACTCTCAATGATTTTACCTATCACTCTCCTTAATATCACCAAACACTCTCCCCCTTTTTGACATCTTCAGAAAGATACCAATTGATATAAAAAGTTGAAAACGTGCGAATAGTTAAAAACAATAAAAAAGAATTGCAAAAATACTAGATGTTAATCAAGTTGATGCCAAAAATCAAACTGATAACAATTGTTTTTAAAAATCACATGTTATTGAAAAGTTCGCGTAATATCACTTTCTTGTTATGAGAGAAATCATTAGATTTTCAAAAATCAAACTCAATCAACTTTTTGATAAAATTTCATCATTCAATTCCAAAATGTCTCATACTTGTGCAAAACTCCTTCTAAAACTACCTATCCCTCATCCTAAACTCATGTAAATCTCTCTTCCTGTAAATTTATGCATTATAGCAAGTTACACTCCCTTTAAATGTATGCATTGAGAAATTATGGGACAATAATGTATGAAAGGGATCTAAAAATACAAAATGCATCGAAAGGACATTTATACATCAAAAGTGAAAAATTGCTCATATTTTGCATTGAAAACACATATTTCACATTTTACACAAATTATGCATTAAATAAAAATATGTAAAAATTGACTCCTTTTATATAAAGCATCTAATGTCACATAAACTTCTACTAAAACTATGTTTAAAAAATTGAAATATATCAAATTATGTACTCCTTAATTTATGCATGACTACACAGTTAATCACATAAGGTCAAAGAACACATTCTTAAAACATTTCTCTAAAGCATGCACCAATTTCAAAAATCATGTTACCTAAAACATGCAATAGTTTTCAATAATTCCCCTTAAACAGTTGCAATAATTTTTCTATCCAAAACATGTATGCCAAGGTTAGTATTCTCAAATCAAGCATACAACATTAAAATGCGTGTGAAGCTAATATATTTTAACATTATCATTTTAAAAATAAAAATGTACCTCCTTTCAGCACTATCACTTGATACCATATTTCCAATACTCACTTGGTTCAACAGTGTTTCTGTTTAGTTGGCTTATGTGAGAACTTCTTGGTGATTTTTTCATTTCCACTTAAAATTTAGAGATGCCATTTTTAGTTTCTTTACTTGACATCTAGTTTATACCAAACAATGTTAACAAAAAAAAAAAAAGAATTCATTGTCTTCTAGAAACCTATATAAACTTGGGTCCTTAAGGGTTAGCTCTTACACCTTTCTCAACCTATATTTCCACTACTTACTTGGTTCAACAATGTTTCTATTTGGTTGGCTTATATGAAGACTTCTTTGTGATTTTTCCATTTCCACTTGACATCTAGTTGATATAAAATAATGTTGACCTATAAAACAAAAAATTCATTGTTTTCTAGATATCCATATAAACTTGGGTGCTTAATGGTAAGCTCTTATACCTTTCTCAACCCATATTTTAAAATATTTTGTAAGTGCCCTATGTTTAGCAAAACAAAATTTTTTATAAGCCTTATGGAATCTAAGAGGGTGAATAAGGTATTTAAAAATTATCTTTAAACAAATAATTTAAACCACTTTTCAACAATATGCATTCCCTAAATCTAAACTCTGCCTATTTGGAATGTTGTGCCAATTCAATGTTAATAAACTAAATTCAAGCAATTATAATCAATCAAAATGTGCATCATATTAAGAAGGTAAGGGAAGAAGGATACACTAATATTTTCTATAGAGGTTTAACTAGCCAGCTATAGTGTATATCCTCTCCTAGAATAATTGTTGGAATTTCACTAAGACGAATCTTCTTTAAGGTGAAGAGGGATCCTTATAATAATCTTCATTTCACATCAATTCATTATACTTCAATGCTAACAAATATATTCAAGAAATTATAAATCTGTCGCAATGTGCATAATATTAAGGAGATAAGGGAAGAAGGATACCCTAATATTTTTATAGAGGTTTAACTAGCGGTATACGTCCTCTCCTAGCACAATTGTTGGAATTTCACTAATATGAATATTCTTTAGTATGAAGAGGGATCCTTACAATAATCTTCATTTCATAGTAATTCAATATACTATCTTAATCAAGAAAAATGCAAAAGGGTATTAAAATGCATCAATGTAAACATAATACTCATTATAATCTCTAATGCTCATTTAACATCATAAATCAATCTTAAAACTTATTAAACAACCAAAACAACTCAAATTTTATTTATGGAAGGTGAAGAAAAATCTTTAATCAATCTTTTCAAGGCAAAAAGGAGCTTGTATAATAATAACTACGATAATAAAATCAATAAATAAACCAAATAAATATTTTAATAGTGTTTCACTTAAACCTAAAAAAATCAAATGTTTCTATTGGTTCTAAGGATGTAAAATAAACCTCTTTAAATCTTAATAAAGTAGAAAATAATGGATTAAGAATAAGAGAAACAAGATTAAACTTGAAGCAAGAGGATTGAACAAAGTAGGACTAAGCACACTTTAAAAAATGGAGTTAGATCATTTTAGTTGCCAAAAAAAATCTTAAATTTGCATAAAAATTCAACTAATTACTTTAAAATTCTTATTTCTCGAGTTTAGAACCTTAAAAAGTCATTAGTTACAAAAACTATCTGTTAGGTTAATGAAAAACCACCAAAAATAGAGAAAGAAACTAGTCATTATCTATTGATGAGACAATTTGGTCAGCCTATGGCAAGCACCAGTTGACCGGTCACTAGTTTTTGATTATTACTTTAACATCATACTAGTCGACTTATTATGGTATTAGTCAACCTATTCATCTACATAAACCCTTCCATGTTATGCAATCATACAAAATCCATCCTAAATAACTTCAAATCAATTCTAAACTGTTTCAAAAAAATTCCAACAAGTTCCAAACATTCCACAATATATTTATAAACACCAATAGATCACAATTAAGCTTAAAAACAATGTATGTCTTGATTTATTACCAATTTAGCAAAACTTCAAAAGTTATTCATTTTAAATCATTTTAAACTATTCATAAACATACTAAAAACTTTTCTTTTACTACAATAACATTTCAAAGAAGTTTTAAAATCAATTCCAATATTGTTTCAATTTCTAAAATAATTTAATTGATTTAAACTCTAATTGTGCTTTGGTCATTGAAAATATTTCTTTTTGAACACTTTGAAAACTTTCCAATGTTTCCAAAACTCAAACAAACATCTCAAGTGCCAATTTTCTTATAAACACTTGGCTAAAAAAAACATCAATCATCATTCAAAAGCACGTAGACATATCAAGAGGATTTCTTTAAAACAATTTACATAATTTTCTCTTAATTATAAAACTTGATATTAATGTGACATTTTAAACCAATTCCTTTTACGCAAATTCCATAAACAAAAAAAACTGAACTCTAAAACTTGACCAAAATCCTATATGTAAAACAATATGCAAAAGTGAGCCCTTCAAAGCATCGATTAAGATGAAGGAAAGTTTGTCTACAAAAAACATAATCCTAAAACTAGTCAACCTTGTTCATAGTTTATTCTTCTTTTTCTTCATTCTCTCATCAATGCTTGCTCCATGTCAGTTTTTTGCTTTATTTGAAACACCAACTTTGGGCTTTAATTAAGCAAACTTGAATATCTTGCATTTTCTCATCTTTCTAAGACATCAAAACTAAAACGTTAGCTGTAATTATGTTTTGTCATCATTATAACCAATAATTGGAACCTCCTTTTGGTTAAACACTTTTCAATATGACCACTAAAATAGCATCCTAAACATGCAAGAAGAAACCTATGATCCTTAGGCACATATGCATTCCAAGGCTTTCTTTTATTAGCTCTCATTGGATAATAATATGACCTTGGATGTGTGTGAGAGTATATCCATGAAACATGCCATTTTGTCTAGTCTAAGATTTAAATACATTTTTATTTTAAATTATATTTTCAATAGAATAATTTTTAGTTATTCAAATATATATAATTAAACAATTATTTATAAATGAAAATATAATTTAAATTGAAATTATTAAAACATATTTACAATATTAAAATTATTTAATTGTAAAATATTTTTAAATATATCTTTAATTTAAAAATATAATTAAATAATTTCAATATAATTCAACAATTATTTATAATTGAAAATGTTCATTTGTAAAACATTTTTGAATAATTGAAAATTATTCTATTACAAATATAATTTTTACAATATAATTATAAAATTATTTATGATTTAAAATATAATTTAAATTATTCTATTTTAATAAAATAGTTTTTAACCTTTTGAAAAGATAAGTTATGTATTTTTTAATTAAACCTATAAATCGTTATACAATACTTTTTAATAAAATAATAATGTATTAATCATTTGCTATTTTTATAAAAAATTAATTTAAACTTGAATTAAATGAAATTTAGAAAATTAGTCACTAAGTTGAAAATTTTTTAAAAAGTTGCTTAATAAATTGAAAATTTTTTTAAAAGTTACTCATTAAATTGAAAAAGTTTAAAAGTTAGAGATGTATACATAGACAATAACGTAGTAATTTTGCCACATGAATTTTGCCATAGCAAGTCTGTTTTGTCGGTATTAACTTAAAGAAGTTAATGTTTTTACTTTATTTGAAAAAATTTGTAAAGGTTGATTACTTAATTTAAAAATTTTAAAGATTTATTACTTAACTAAAAACATCTTTAAAAGTTTGTCACTTATATAATTATTATCTCCTCGACATCCATACATATGTTCATGTGTTCACTGATCTGGAGAATAACAAAAAAAACTCACCACGTATCCATTGAACCAAAGAAATGCTAAGGCTAACAATCCCAAATTGCCTTCAAGCAGAAAAAAATCCCCAACTCTTTGTGATCGCAATTAGGGCTCAATTGCAATCAACAAGAATCAAAGCCAACCTCTTAGTTCTTTAACAACTAGGAGAGGAGATACATCAATCACCATCCATAAGCATGAAATTCTTCACAGCTAGCAAACTCATTTCTTCAAGATCTTAGAGAAGGATTCAACCAATTGATGAAGGTGTTACAAGATCAAGGTTAGAAGAAAGATTGGCCATCAGAGATGCTAATCAACCATGAACCATACCTACTCAAGTAAGTCTCACTTCAAGATGTACTTCTTTCATTTCCACACTTATAGTGTCCTTCATCCCTCCCTCTGCTCATCAAACAAGGCGGTTTGGAGAGGGTATAGTGTTGGGAATTTAGGGAGGTATAGAATTCATAGTATTTGTTGTCGTGTAGAACTCATATGAATAGGATGAATAACTAAATCAAACAGAATATTTAGAAAATCCTAAAATTATTAACTACTATTTAATTAAAGATTTAGTCAAATATAACTACAATTTTGAATTATTCTTTACACTATCCCTTAATTCAAATTGCAAAAAAATTCAAATTTCATGGAACATTTTCTCTCCACATTTTCATATTTGTGAAGCACTTTCTCTTCAATATATGATGCACTTTCTCATCATCTTGTTAATGCACTTTCTTATCAACCTTCAATTGTTGAAACAATTCTCTTCTTCAATCGTCTTTACTATATTTACTGTCTGATGTCACTCACAGGTCCTTTAAGATCCATGAGGGTTCTGATGCCATATTAAGAATTTGGGGAGGTATATAACTTATAGTATTTATGGTTGTGTAGAATTCATATGAATAGGATAGAAGAAAAGAAAGCTACAAGAAGAAATAATTTTTTCCATTAGTAAAGTAAATTGGCATACCTTTAAATAGACTTTAGAATACTAATAAATCTAAACAAACTAAATATAAAATATATGATAATGAATAAACTAAATCAAACAGAATATTTAGAAAATCCTAAAATTATTAACTATTATCTAATTAAAGATTTAGTCAAAGATAATTATAAATTTGAAATATTCTCAACACTCTCCCTTCATTCAAAATTGCAACAAAATTCAAATTTCATGGAGCATTTTCTCTTCACATCTTCAGATTTGTGAAACACTTTCTCTTCACTATATAATGCACTTTTTCATCATCTTATTGATGCACTTTCTCATCATCTTATTGATGCAATTTCTCATCAATCTTCAATTTTTGAAGCAATTCTCTTCTTCAATCATCTCTACTATATTTGCTATCTATTGTCACTCACAGGTCCTTTAAGATCCATGAGGGCTCTGATACCATATTGGAAATTTGGGAAGGTATAGAATTCATAGTGTTTGTGGTAGTGTAGAATTCATATGAATAGGATAAAAGAAAAGAAAGCTACGAGAAGAAATAATTTTCTCTATTAATAAAGTGAATTATCATGCCTTTAAATATGCTTTAGAATACTAAAAAAATATAAACAAACTAAATCTAAAATATATGATAATGAATAAACTAAATCAAACAGAATATTTAGAAAATCCTAAAATTATTAACTACTATCTAATTAAAGATTTAGTCAAAGATAAATACAATTTTGAATTATTCTTAACATCTAGGTAGCCTAGGAGAAGTATCCTCTATCCTTCGATCAAAATCACCCACGCTATCAGCTAGAAACACCACAAGAGGAACCCTAATGCTCTACAATGACTAAAGTTCATAACTAGAGAAGGGTCTTCCTACCCTAATTTTACCACTACCCTTCGTTAAGATAAAATAGAGGTAAGAAACAAGCAATATCCCATTTGTCTTATCATACACCCGATCCTTAGTTGGCTACATTCTCTGCCATATCACAGCGTAATAAAAAAATGCTCTCTTTATTCAAAATAAACACATAAATTTCTTTTCTTTTCCGAACACTTATTTCAAACATCCATTTCTACATTCATATGATAAACCATAAAAACATCAATTCCCTTTAAGTATCACAATTAACTATCAATTAAAGATCATAATTAGTTCAAAATAACAAATTCAAATCATCACCCTTAGACTCATAATAGCTCAAGTGCAAAAACATTTCTTATTCCCCTACCATATATTTGTAGTGGACATTGTCCTCAATATCCTAAAAATAATAAAAGTACATGTATAAGAGAATGGAAATAAAGAGTCCTTCCCTAGATTTAGAAGCTCCTCTAAACCTTAAAAGCAAAATTCACAACTTTCTTGAATTCCTACAAACACAATAAGTAAAAACCAAATAAAGAACTCAAATGGAAACAAACCAAAACTCAACAAAAAAGATACAAAAATTGAAAGATATAATTAGGGTATCTCCCAATAAACACTTGTTTAAGGTCATAAGCTCAATCCCTATTGACCCACATCAATCAATATAATGTAAAGATGCGAGCTCTATCACATTCAAATTATGTACATGAAATCACTTAAAGTAAAGCTTGAAACGATGTCCATTAACCTTGAACTCCTTGCCTATCTTGGCACTTTTAATCTCTACTGTTCCATGGAGGTATACACGGATAACCTTAAATGGACCTATCCATCTTGAACGCAACCTACTTAGAAAGAATTTGAGGCAAGAATGATAGAGAATGACTTTCTAGCCCACAACAAATGTCTTTCTTGAGAATGATTATGAAATGCCTTCACTTTCTTCTTATAAATCCAAGTGTTTGCAAATGCCTTATGTCACAACTCCTCAAGCTTCTATAATTAAAATATCTTATAAGTACCAACAGCTTCTAATTCCATATTAACTTGCTTGATTGTCCAATATAACTTGTGTTTTATCTCCACTGGTAGATAGCATGGATTTCCAAAGATGAGTTAGTAAGGTAACATCCCAATTGGAGTTTTGTATGCAATTCGGTAGACCCATAAGGCGTCACTAAGATGCAAACTCCAATCCTTCCTGCTAGGATTCACCGTATTGTCCAAAATAAACTTGATCTTGCAATTGTATAACACAACTTAGCCACTCATTTAGGGTTGGTAGGCTATAAAAACTCAGTACACCACAGACTCTAAATTTAGAAAAAAAAATGTTAGATTTCAAAAAATTTGCAATTACTCAAGAATCATCGGTTTGGATGGCTTTTGCTCTCACCCATTTTGAAACATAATTAATAATAAGTGGAATATACTAAAATCCAAGTTAAGAAGGAAAGGGATCCATGAAGTTCATACACCAAATATAAAAATCTCACATATCAAAATGGGGGTTTGAGCCATTTCCCCACTGGGACCCAACATATCTGAGCACTAATAGTTATCATAAGTCCCACATAAATCATAAGTATCTCGAAATAGAGATGGCTAGTAAAATCCATACTCTAACACCTTACAAGCACTTCACTTTGGTCCAAAGTGACCTCTACATGCATAAGAATGATAAAAGGTCAAAATGGAAGAAAATTCAGTATCACGTACGCTACTTCTTATGACATGATCCACATAATACTGTCATAGATATGGATCGTCCTAAACATAGAACTTGACTTGGCTCTTCATCCTCTCTTTTTTCACCTTGGTGAAATTTATAGGAAATTGATGAGAAATTAAGAAATTAACCAAGTCGGCGTACAAAGGTATTTCTAATTATACCGCATACAGCTACTTATTCGGGAAGTCATTGATAGGGCCCATATCTACTTCATGCTCTACTAGGCGACTTAAATGATCTGGTACTTCATACTTTAAACCCTTTTTGTCCTTGATCTCCATATCAAACTCCTAAAGTAGGAGTACTCATTGAATGAGCCTGAGCTTGGCCTTCACCAACAAGTACTTTAAAACTCTATGATCAGAATAAAAATAATCTCATTAGATAACAAATAAGATCCAAACTCATGAAAAGCAAAAACTACAAGAAGTTTTTTTTTTGTGATGGTGTAATTTGCTTAGTCATCATTCAAGGTCTTTGAGGCGTAATAAATGACAAAATGGATTCGCCCTACTCACTGGCCCAAAACTACTCTAATTGCATAGTTGGAGGCATCACATATCAGCTCAAAAGGAAAAATCTAATATAGGGTTTGTAGAATAAGTGTAGTAATTAAATTCTTCTTCAACAAATCAAACGCTTTTTTCCACTTCTCATCACAATGAATTCCATATCTTTCTAGAGTAACCTACATAATTGTTATGCAACCTTTAAAAAGTCTTAAATGAACCCACTATAAAGCCTTATATGACTAAGAAAAGAGAAAACTTCCCTCACAAAAGCGAGGTAAGGTAAAGAATATATAAGGTCTATCTTAATTCTATCAATCTCAATACCCTTAGCAGAAAGTCCTAAAACTATTCCTTGTTAAACCATCAAATAACATTTTTTAGAATTAAGAACATGGTCAGTTTTAAAACATCTCTTAAGAACCAAAATGAGGTGATCTAGACACTTATTAAATGAATTCCTATGAACGGTAAAATCATCCATAAAGACTTTAATGATTTTCTTAAATTAATAAAAAAAATACTTACCATGCATCTTTAAAATGTGATAGGGGCATTGCATAAGACAAATGGCATCTGTTGATAGATGAAGGTTCCATATGAACATGTGAATTTTGTCTTTTTTTGGTTCTACGAAATGGCCACCTTGATATAACCTGAATAATCATCAAGAAAATAGTAATAAGCATGACTAGCGAGACATTATAGCAACTGATTAATAAAAGGTAAGGAGAAATGATCCTTTCTATTCATCAAATTGAGTTTACGATAGTCCACACAAACTCGCCATCCATTATATACCCGAGTTAAAACCATCTCTCCACTCTCATTTTCCACTATTATAATGCTCGATTTCTTTAAAATGACCTATAAAGAACTTACCTATCTACTATTTAAAATGGGATATATGATGCCCACATCGAGTAACTTCATCACCTCCTTCTTAACTACCTCCATCATTAGTGTGTCTTGGATTAAGACACCTTTGCATTTGACAGACTAGGGTAGCTCCTTCTTCTAAAAAAATCATGTACATACACAAAGAAGGATTAATACTTTTGATATCTTTGACTGTCCAACCTAATGACGTCTTGTACCCTTGCAACACCCTTATAAGCTTCTTTTCTTGTATCACAATAAGGTCACTCGCTATGATTACAGGAAGGTATTGTTATCTTCCAAATAGGCATACTTGAGGTGATCTAATAGAGGCTTCAACTCCACTTTCAATGCCTGCAAAACAGAAGGTAACAAATAATTAGTATAAACAGGAAATTATAAAATGTGATAGGTGTATATGTTGAAGTATTGAGGACATGTCTCTAGGACCCTGATAGCTTCTTTTATGTCCTCTCCAAACTCAAAGTTATCTTGCCAACCACCTTACGTATTCTTCTCCATTAGGATTGTTAAGGCTACCTGTAAAAGATCACCTATAGAAAAAAAAAAAAAGATCAATGTTTTACCAAATAGTCACTAATATCCAATTTAGCTACTAACTCACAATCTAATGAATAATACTTAGTGTTGAAGATGATGAAATAGATGACCTCACAATCAAACTCTATAGTTAACAGCTTACTATGGACATCAATCTTCATCCGAGAAGTCTTCAAGAATGGTCATCATAACAATCATTAAAAGACTTGATAGTTTTCATCCTATATGTCCAACATGCAAAAATCTGCAGAAAAAACAAACTCGTTTACTTGTACCAAAATGTCCTCAATAGCTCCCTTGAGATAAGTGTTAAAGTAGTCAACTAATTGTGTGATAACACAAGTTTCCTTCAAAGAACCAAGATTTAGAGCTTTAAAGATAGAATATGGCATAACATTAATCAAAGCTCTTAAATCTAGCATGCATATCTCAAACCTCATGTTACCTATCCTACAAAGGACGGTAAAAATACTTGGATCCTTACACTTAGACAGTAGCTTTCTCTATAGGATTGCTAACACATTGCTCCCTATACTGACCTTCTTTGTTGCCTTCAATTTTCGCTTATTGGTGCACAGTTCTTTTAAAAACTTGATGTACCATGGAACTTACTTGATTGCTTCTAAAAGAGGTGTATTAACTTCTACCTTGAAAAATACCTCCAATAATTCTCTCTCTCTCTCTCTCTCTCTCCTTCTTCTACTACTTATTCTTGGCTAACCTACAAGAAAATGAGACAGAAAATGGTTTAATAGCAACAGAGTGTGAGGTACTCACCTTAAAGGGATTATCCTCCTCCTTCTTTGCTGGCTCGGTTTCTTGTTCTTCTTCTTACCTCTCCTTCTCTACATTGGACCTTCTACCTCTTTGTCACTTCTTAAGATGATGGCATAAGTATCTTCTTTTAGGTTCTTCTCAGGCTAGCTAGGCAATCTTGTCAAGCTCTAGGCTTGTAATTTTCCCATTGCATCAGTTAACTGACTCATCTAGTTTTTTTAATTTCTTTAAATAACTCCTCACTTCCTGTTTTAATTGAAAAATGTTAGTAAATAAGCTCTTAACAATTTCTTCTAAAGACATACCTTCAGCTTATTGTGGTGGTTGTGGAGGTAGTGGCCTTATTTGAAACTATAATTGGCTTTAGTGGAAACACGGTAGAGCATAGAACCCTTGCTGTTATTATTATTATTATTGCTATTGTTGCTGATATGTAGAAGGACACATATTAAAGCTACTTCCTTATTGTAGGTTGCTATAGTTAATGTTAGGATGATCCTTCCATCTTGGATTATAGGTGGGACTGAAATGATCATAACTCAATTGTTGCCCTTGAAATCCTCCAACCATATTAACCTATTGCTCATCCTGTAAAGTAAGACAAACATCATTAAAATGATTAGCTGCTGATGCACAAAGGCTACATACCTTGGTAGGTCCCTTACTTATCACTGCTTACTGCACCAAACAAGTTAGGTTAACTACTTGCTGCTCAAACTTGGAAATGAACACCTCATTCACTTGCATTTTCAAGAAAGAGGCACTATTGTGGTTGCCTTAATACTGGGAATTCGCTACCAATGTTGTTATCAAGTTCTTCACATCCTCTAACATCATGTCATCCAAAATTCCACCACTCACAGCATTGATCATGTTCATGTCCAATGGTAATAAAGCCTCATAAAAATATTGAATTAACAATTGTTTACTTATCTAGTGGTTTAGATAACTGTTGTAGGGCTTCTTGAAATGCTCTTAATACTTGTGCAATGACTCCCCTATATCTTACCAAATATCATAGATTTCCTTCCAAATGTTAATGGCTCAAGTACTTCTCTAAGAACGCTTGCTGCATCTATTCTTAGGTATTAACTAATTTAAACGGTAAATCATAAAGCCACTATTTAGTTGCATCTGTTAAGGCAAAGGAAAATGTCTTTAGCTTAAGTTGTTCTATAATAACTCTTACCAACTGCATACCTGAACATGCTATGTGGAATTCCTTCATAAATTTGTTCCTATCAGTGATGTAACCCAATCCTAATGAGCTTGTGTCTCAAAAACCTATAAAAGTAGGCAATGTACAGATTAGTCTAGGTTTAATTTCAACCTCTAACTCATCATCTGGGTAATTAATACAAAGTAAATTATGATTAAAAGTAGGAGCTGCAAGCTCTTGTAATATACGTTGGTGAGCCTCCCGAATCTCGTCTGTTCAAGTTAGGGATGTAGCTGGATCTTAATGATCTGATGTCTCGAAAATGTATAGAAGTAGACAACACACAAATTAGTCCAAGTCTAATTTTAATCTCTGGCTCATCATCTAGATAATTAATACAAAGTAAATTAGGCTTAAAAGTAGGAGTTGCAAGCTCCTTTAATGTACGATGGTAAGGTTCTATGATCTCGTTGTCTTCTTCTTCCTCTGTAGACTCTTCTGAACTCTTTTCAACTTCTTCTTCAAAGGATGAAAAACTACCGCTTTCAAGAAAATAAGTATGGTTAGCTCTTTCACTCTAGCAAAATTTGGTATGACCTGTAATAGGAGAAAAGGGTTTAAATGAAGAAAATAATGAATCCTTGTTTTCCTCAACAAGTTTCTACAAGTGAATGTATTTTGAAGAACTGTAGGACATGTTAAGAAATGAAAGGTAGGTAAAGATTAGAAAAAATAAAATAAAGACAACACAAGAAATAACAAGTAATACACACTAACTCCGCAATAAAGGTGTTAAAATTTTGATAACTCAGCACAAACTACCAAATAATAAATTTAACTGAACTTCACAATATAATAAGGTAAGTTAGAGTTGAACCACAAAGAGCTAGAATGAAATTGCTATTTCTAATGATGTATGAAAAATAAAAAACAAAAACCCCTAATGCGATGAATGCAAAATAGTTTAAAAGGTAACTATTGCAACCAAAGAGATAAACACAATGAAAAATATAATAAAACTAATAATATTATTAAAGAAATGAGCAGAAGGTATCATCGGGATTTTGGGACAATCATCGATCCTCGAATCTAAGTAAATGGTACTCTAGTTAAGATGTTAGCCTATGGATCCGAATGAGCTATCAAATCCTAAGTTCCTCTAAAATAAGTAAATCTAACAAGCTCTAAAAATACTTCTAACTTTGCTATAACCTAAAATAAGCTCTCTAATTTAATAGTAAAGAAGCAATAGATACTAAGGAATGAGTAACTTAGGTCACTAACACACAAGCTTGGAAAGTGTAACCTAAAAGATTGAAACCTTAGATTTATCAATTAATTTTACTTATAAAACCAACTTATCTATTGCCACCTTCGAAAATTCCTAATGACTATTACGTATCACAATCATTAATCCTAGAAATTGAATTAATAATTTTGGAAAAGTGATCAAGTTGAACAATAATCCCTAAGTCTTGACAATAAATCAAGCTTCTAATTCGATCTAAGTATAAAACCACCAATTTAATAAAAACCCAACTTCATTTTCACTAGTAATTGCCCTTTATCCCTTCAATACCTACAAATGCTTAAACACTTAGTCACACATGTTAATTATAACTAAAATAAAATAAAATAAATCCAACGTAAACATGCTAGAAAATTTAAGACAAGTAATGAAGATTGAGATTCAACACTAATTTAATAGAAACCAAAGGTTTTTACTTTAAATATCAAGTGAATTCAAGCCAAAACACAAAACCTAAAATTAAATATATTAAAACAGAACATCAAGCACTTAAAAACAGGACACAAACCAAAATTAAACAATCTAAACCCTAAGAAAATGCATAATTTTCAACTACAAGACAAAACACAATAAAAAACATCACAAACTAAGGGAACACAATGAGATAACTAACCACACCCATTGCAATTAACAAAATAGAAATGAATAGTAAAAACTCAAACTTAATCAACTAGTAGGAGAATTCAAATGCAAAAAAGAACATTTATTCAAATATAAACATAGGTTCTTGCAATATTAATATATTCCCAAAATCATTAAATATTTAAAAATACCTAGGATGGAATGGACATAAATGTGAACACAGCTGAGAAATCTCTAAAACATCAGTAAATGAAGCTGAACTATGAACTAAATGGATTAAACAATAACATATATGAAAACTTAAAAACCTAAATACAAGCAAGAAAATTAAGAAGATGATTATTAGCTGAAGAGAATGGAAGATTGCTATCTCCTCTGGTTTTTTAGCCTTTTATATCTTTTCCTATTATGGTAAATTCTAAGTTTGATGATAAACCCTTTTATCTCTTTTTATTTTTCCATGTCAGCTAGCTTAATGGCGATTCAATAACTTCAGTGACAGTGTACTCTGAACCACTGTTGATGTTGCTATTTTCGAACTTCAATGTGGTCTGTATAGACCACCATTGAACTCCTCCAAATCGTTGTTGATGTTGCATAATCAAAGCCTTTGCTTCATTTTTGTTCCAATTCCTTCCAAAAATTGTTGCTTTGATCCAAAACTTGTGTCAAAATATTAATTTTGTCATTCAACACATAATAACATAAATTGAGCACTTTCAATCAAAAAAATGGATGAATTTAAGTGAAATCACATACAAAATCATAACAAAATCCATCCCTATTACAAGTACATTGAGGTTTGGTATTGAAGTATAGTGGACTATTTGAAATGCTTAACAAAGTGGGGAACGTGGCATATCAGTTGAAATTGCCTGAGCAATTAAAGATACACCTTACTTTTCATATTAGTTTTCTCAAACCTTACTATAAGGATGCATTAGATCGGTATATAAGTCAAGTGAAGTGATCTCCATCGATTGTGAGGAAACAGTTCAAGGATCAAGTGAAGAAGATCCTAGGCCATCAGAAAATAAATCAGCATAAGAAGAATTAAATAATCGAGTTCTTGATTTAGTGAAAAGGCAAACTTATTATGAAAGCTACGTGGAAGAAAGACATGAGCTTATGGCAATTCTAGGATCAAGTAAATGCCTACATTTAAGCTAATTCATCAAGGGCGTCGAATCCATCTAGTGGAAGTGGTTTGTTAAACCCTTAACATTCAAACAACTTCTTAGCAATCTTTTAAAGTGGGGCTTATGAGAAAAGTTAGCTAAATCAATGTATGAGGGATGCATGTAAAAATTCTAAGGCAAATATGGGCGAGTGGTATTTAACTTGGTGTGAATTTTGGTATAGTCTCAGACCTTGTGGGGATTAACTTGTCTACGGCTAAGTATTTGATGGACTAGGGACTTAATATATTCTCAAGTGAATAACGGACTTGTTGTAGGCAAGTAATGGACTAGACCAATGTACTATGCAAGGCTTCGACTTGGATCACTCAACATCATCAACAGATAGAGATCATGAGGAGACAATAAATGATATGGCAGATAAACATTAGCTTTAAGAGTTAGAGTTATAGTGAGACTAAACATCTGAAGATATCGGAGATATTTAAGGATAAGTATGTATGAATCATAGTCAAATATAAACTCTTATCTTGTTAGTTATGATGTAATTATATCTCATCAATTATAGTCATATGTGGATAGGGAGCCATCCAATTGGCCATATGAACTAATCTGATAAGGGTAAACATGATCCTAGGCAGTTCAATTCAGTTAGGATTCGAATTGTAACTTGGCCTACAAGCCAAGAGTGCCTATATATAGCTCATTCGAGTCTTACTTTCTTCATCCATTTGAGAGAGCATTCCTTGTATTCTTTTAAGGAAAAGTAATATAAAGGTTGTTATTTTCCATATCTCTTTTGTTCTATTATTGAATATTATTTTATTATTGCTTCATAGTATTCTTACTTAAAATGGAACGGTTAAACATTTCGAGGGTTGTGAAGTGGTCAATAGCGAATTTCATTGGTTAAAGTTCATGTAGGAAAGACTAAGTCTTAATTAAGTAAACCTAAACGAGATTACTGGGCAAAGGAGTAGGCGTACTTTAGTGAAAGTTAAGTGACTACAAGGTCTTTTTAACTACCTGTAGTGATAATGTACTAATAAAATATGTCATTATCATTAACCCATCCTCTTTACTTTAACATACTTAGTTCCATATGTGTTTTTTTTATTCTTGGAAAAGAATACAATAATTGAGTTATTATAATAAATCCTTATAAGCCTATAAATCAAATCAACAATCCTGAGTCGTCTAATGAAGTTCTTTAACTATTTGATCTGTGCTCTTATCTCAAAATGAGCTATATTCTTGATTTTCATGGGTAAACTACATGCATAGACTGGTTAGAGCTTTTTCAAGACATAGGTTCTCTAATTAATATAAACATGTATCTAGTAGTAGACTTTTTTGTAATTAGGGCACCCACCAAGGTTATCATAAACATATTCAGTGGCTTCCTAATAGTCTACACATATGTAAACCAGCATATGCTCACTAGGACTGCACATATAGCACAACACTTTCTTCATTGTAACCTAGTGTTCACGACCATTATTTTCCAAACAATTGTCAAAAAGAATAACTAAAAAAGCGATGTCATGCATAATGCATTTTGTTTAATACTTCAGACTTCCAACTTTACTACTATAAGGAATAAAATTAAGCCCTTATTTTTTTCCACTTTAATATGATGGCAATGCTCTTTGCTTAACTTGTTTCCTTTGACTATAGGTGATATACTAGACTTAAAGCCCTATATGTTAAACTTCTTTAACACTATGTTAATATAAACCTTGAAGCAAGACCCGAGACCTTCTTAGATTCATCTGATGAATCTCTACTCCAAGAACAAATTATACTCCTCCAAGATATTTCATGTCAAAATTATTCGAAAACATTTGGTTTACACTTTGATATACGTTCAAATCATTGTTGGTTAGTAATATTTCATCTATATTATTGATACTTAATTTTTTCTAACAATTTTTACTCTCTTTTTATTTTTATTTTTAATTGCATCTCATTAAATTCAATTTAAATATGCTCATATGTGGTTGCACACAATTTTATTTATTTATTTATTTTTATTATTTTTTTACATTCAATTTGTATTCCTTTTCCTCATGTCTAATTTATATCATTTTAGAAATAAATTTTATTTTTCCATTTTTAATTTTATTAACTCTAATTCTTAATTAATCATAATAAAATTTTACCTATGAATTTTTATCTATTATAGATTTTAATTAACAATTTTTAATTCAAAATTTTATGCATTTGGTCATTTAAGTTTATTATAACATTTTTATTAATTTTTAAGAAATTGGTTACTAAAAAAAGAGAATGATTGATAAGTAGGTCATTTTAATATTTTGGATATTTTTTATCAAAAAATCATTTTAGATATTTTCTAAAGTTTTTACTCAAATGGAAAGCAATTAAAAATTTTAGAATATTTTCTTAATTGGTCAATAAAAATAAAAGGGAGAATTTTTAAAGGTTGGAAATTAGCTAAAAATGAAAATAGGCTAGAAATTAGTTAATCATTGAATCTAAGAAATGAATTTAAGGCTTTTTTTTTTTAAGAATTGAATTCCAAGGGCCTTTTGGTTATTTCATAATCCTTTGTAAACTCTAATAAGTAAAAATTATCATTTAAAGACAAAAAAAGAATAAGAATAAGAGAGCCTCCAAAGCAAAAAAAAAAAACTAAAAACATAATAAGCAGCTTCTAAAGAAAAGGGATGGCACCACTTTCCTCTTTACCCAATAATACGTCTTCTCCTCATGGTCATTAATTACAGAGACTGATATCTCTAGTAACCTTAACGACAATAAAAACAAGAAGAACAAGAAGGAGAAATCAACTAATGAAAATGATTATTATTATTCTGCTACATACTTAAACTTACAATTTGCTGTATATATATTTGATGTCCAAACCTGCATGAGAAAAATTTGCACCCACTAAGTATAAGAATCATGCAAACAATAACAAACCAAAAGACTTGGTTTAAATATTGTTATTATAATCTAACTACTAGGATAACAATGAACTGAATTCTCAAATAACAAAGTAAATAATTCTAGCCAACGAGGCTTATTGCTTCGTCTTTCGCTTTGATTGCATTATGATTTCAACTAATAGTTATCCCATATTTGTTCTTCGTTTTTTTTCAAAAATTGAGAATGCATTAACAAAAGAAAGGAGAGTGCAGGGAACAAGAAACAAACCCACCAAGAGGGTTAAACCAACTCAAAACTAAACGAACCAAGTAGGAAAATGAAAGCATGAGATACACTATTAAGACTAAAGCCACCAATTATCAAGAGTGAGTCCAAAGAGGTGTCGCTCAAGGTCTTTGATAACGGCTTAATCTCTATTTTTCAAAATCGTCAAACGATAAACGTTAGATTGAACTAACGTAGATATTTGAATGTTTCCTAAATGAGATAGACAATTTGATAAATTACCATCATTTGTTCATTTGAGGTTACCTTTATGAGATTTGTAAGTGTAAAAAACAAAGTTCTAATGTTTACTAGAATTCTAACACTTTCAACTTTCTAACGTTGTAAGGAGAGATTATGTGTATGGTAGAGGTCAAATTGATCTAATTTTTATAGATAATTTTTTGAATTATGACCCCTAATTCAGTGTTTAAATGTTTAATTAATGCCTCATAATGTTTGATTTGCAGATTAGAGCTCAATGATCAATATTGGAGCCAAAACATCAAGAAATACCTTTGTTGTTGTCCAATAACGGCACCTTGGTGAGGGTGCCGCTGTTGAAGAACAGGGGGCCGTTGTTGGTATTATGCAGTCGAGAGACAACGGCACCCTCACAGCCGTTGTTGGTATTATGCAGTCGAGAGACAACGGCACCCTGTGAGGGTGCCGTTGTCCTCTAGGTCAGCAAGGCAGCCCCACATTCTCCAGATTTCAAACATATTGTGACCTCCATCGTGTCCCTTGTCTCTTGGCATATGAGGGTGGTCTCCCAAAGCTTGTATACAGCCAATTCAACTCCATAATTCGGATCAATCAATTAGGAATCAGATCATAGTTAGTGTGAGAAGCTGTAGCTTCTCTCTTATCTTTTTCTCTTGAACATTTAGGCTTCAAACACCTTGATTTCGAGTTTCTGAGTGTATTTTTGAGTTCTGTAAGTTAGAAAGTGCAGCTAAAACCGTCCATCTGAGTTTCTAAACCATCATAGGGGGTTTTCTAACTCAGATCATTCATGTATTTTCTTATTTTTCGGATTAAATCAAAGTGCATGTTCTTATGACTATATTCTTGCATATCCTTTGATTTTCTTGCTAGAT
>JAOXYD010110392.1:0-11483 GCA_028565735.1 Pinacopodium congolense
ACATTTAAACACAATATAGGGGTCATAATGCATCAAATTAACTATCAAAATCATATCAATTTTGACCCCTATCAATAACCTAGAAATACTCCTTTTAAAAGGATCAAGACTAACCTTACAATGACAAAGAAATTACTCACTCGTAGAGAGAACTCAAGTCACACAAAACTTGATAGAAAAAAAACACAAATATACACCTTGATCTCAAACTTTTGATCAAATAATCAAACTCGTGACTTGCTAGATAATTATGTATTTTGCCCTTTACTTCCCCTTATATGTATACACATAAATAAGACTCAAATAGCCTTTGGAACATTAATCATCTTTTCAGGCCATTGTCTAATGGATGTATCTGTTGTACATATTTTAAGACCATTGGGAAAATCTTCTATCTATTGAGGAATAGGACCATTGTGCTTTGTTTGGTCAACTGATATGCCATGTTTGGTCGACCGATCTTCATTCAATCAGTCAATCTCCAAGTTTTGTTTCATTTGGTCAGCTGATCTTCTTTCCGGTGTTCATTTGGTCGACCAATCTCTATGGTTTGGTCGACCGATCCTCCTTCGGTAGGTTGATGCTTCCTTCAATGCTTGTGTTCAGTCGACCGATTAGTATTAGTTCAATCGACCTTCGGTCTACAGTGCCTAATATTAACATTTATATCACTTAAAAATCTTCTTGTCAACATACCTATCTTTACACTTAAACAAAGAGTATTAATAGAAATGGAGTTTTGTCATCATCAAAATCGGGTGAAACCTCCCTTGGTTAAATACTATTCATTTTGAAAATATTAACAATCTTCCATTTTCATTCCATATATCAATTTCATACCAACTTTAAAGTAAGCATACATCTCCCTTTTCGTATATCACCAATTGTAATTCCTTCTATTCCTTGGTTCAACAATGTACCTTGGTTATTCTCTTTTAATCTTATATATATCTTGGATTCCTCCTACAAAATAGAAATTATTGAAATTTTGGTAGCTATACTAACTTGGTCCTTATAGATTAGTTTCCTTTCTTTATCTAATTAGTGACACATTCCAACTATTTGATTTATCAAAGCAAAAATTCTTAGCATGCTTAGCAATAACTGGAAAAACAAGTATGCATGACTCCTATATTCATTTCTCTATGCATACCTATGTCTAAACTAATTAAATCTTCTTATGTGATAGCTTTGCCTATGTTGATAATATCACATCCTAGTATTATATCTACTTTATGGTGATTTCTTAATATTATATCTACTTTGTGGTGTATCCTAGTATAATACTAGGATGGGACCTAAGATATGGGTGATATATATTTCTATACTTTCGCATATGTAAATGAAAAGTACTAAAATGGGATGGATTACTTTGCCTAACAGAAGGCTAGATTGCATCAAGTTGAAATTTTATATTTTTATGGAAGCTATGTCTGCGTTATTGTCATGTATTCCCTTCCTAAATTTAGGTCTAGATATATACATAAAATCATGATGTTATATCCTAAGTTGAAATTTAGAAGTTGATATAACATTTTCTAACGTTGGCCTAGGTACCTATTCATCTTCTAAATTCTTTCCTCTAACAAATATGATCTTTCTGGTTGATGGACTAATCTCATTGGTATACCCTAAACTTTTATTTTTTAAAGACTTTTAACCATCGAACATGCATTTCAATTTTTCTTTACCCTTGATGAATTTATATAATGACTCTTTAAACATTTTTATCTCCTTTTTTAAATATTGCATTTTCTTTTTTAATTTATGCTCATCACTATCTACATTCTTAAATTCCACTTGTCCTTTCATTAACTCATTTTCCTCTACTAATTTTTTCATGTCACCCACTAAATTTTTATTACAACTCATTTATATGTTTCTCATCTTCAATCTTGCATATATATAACAATTTCAAGATTTCTTTATATTTAGTGAAAAATTTCTTCTTTTTTCTAGTTAATTTCACCAAGTATTCTAATAACTCTTCATTACTAAACTCTATACCATACTAATCCTCATCATTATAAGAAAACAAATAGGTAGGTATATCATCTTTATAAGAATTTGAGTTAGGGCATACCTCATCATTTAAAAAGCAAATTCAAGCTACTTCTCTATGTACACTCTCCTTTTCTTCCCTTTAATTTGTACTTTTATGAATATTTTCTAAATTTCCTCATATTGTATGAGCGAATTCATAACTTGAGACTTTATCAAACTTTTCCTTACTTAATGCATAAAACAAATTGTGCATAACTTATTTTTAAGAGTAATAAGCTATTTATCCATACCATCCCATTTAAATTCTTCCTTGGGAGCTATTCTCTCTATATTATTTACAAGTATTATTTTCATAAGAATGCGTGGTCCCTTTTCTATAATTTCCCAAGAATCTACTCAGATAGACAAAATAAAATTTTACATTATATTTTGCCATTCTATAAAATTATTTCCATCAAAATAAAGGGGTCTTCCTAAACTATTTAAATTTTGTCATAAACTTAACCTCACTATTTCATTAGAAATATTTATAGGTGAATCCTTACCCTAATACCACTTATTGGTCCCTATGTGTCACTTAGAAGGAGGTGAATTAGGTGTTTCAAAACTATTCTTAGTCTATTTAAGTACACCTAATTAAAAATCCCTTAGTAAAAACTATGTAATTCAATAGTAAAAACTATGCAATTCAGAAACTAAACAAAAAGATCAATCAATATAATTAAACTTTAACCAATTTATTAAGCAATATATAAATCTCAAACAAAACAAGATATGATGGAAATAATATTATAAGCTTAAAAATACCAAACAATTTAATATAAAATACAAGATAAAAAACTTTAAAAGTAAAAAAGTAGGGTAAAGAAGATGCAAACCAAATTTATAATAATTCGATTTCAACTCCACTCCTACATCCACTCTTTAACTTCTTGTCAGTAATTTTCACTATTAAAAATCATGTATAATTTCCCTTTTTCCATGAGCTTTAGGATAACCTTTACAATTATCTCCTTTTATAATCTGCTCTAAATAACAGCTAAAACAACTCACTTTTTTATTGAAAATAAGTATAACCTTTTACAATTTTCAACCTACCACCCCACACTACACAAAATTTCGCTCTTCACCAACACAAGTATTTAGGGGCTCACAAAAAACCTTGAATGAATGTACATATGAAAAACTACAAAACTCACACAACCTTCATAAAACAACATTCACAAGACTCAAATCTCTTGTATACATATTATACTTCACTTGGATGCTTAAAAAAACCTAAACACACCTTTTTATAGGTGAAAAATAACTAATTCGTCTTTTTATGAGATTAGTCAATAGACCAATTAGCTATTTTTGGCAATTGTCTAATGTTAACAAACATTTAATTTATTTTTCGTTGTAGTATGTTCATTGCTGTGCATATCTTGCTACTTGTGATCAAATAACGATGCATGATGGACCAATACTCTAACATCAATCAAGCAGTCCTCTAAAATCTTGCATACTTGTCAACTAGATCACACCTATTAGTCGAATAGTAGTCAATTAGTCTCTATATAAACTATTTTTCATAAATGTTTCACGCTAAAACATGTTCAAATTTCTCCCAAACATTTCTTAATCATCCTAAAACATTTTCTTAACACAAATTTACTTAATTAATGACATTCACATAAGTTGACTTCTTTTCACAAAAAATTAACACAATCACAAACATTCACATAATTTAATCTTAAAATTCATCATATCACTTATAACCAGTTTATTTCACATAAACTCTAATTCATTCACATAATCTCATCATATTTTTCACATAAGCCTTATCATATTAACACATTCATCCACCTTAACCTAAACAACTTATGTTAATATTTTCAACTATATCATTTAACACTCTCTAACACACATACATCTCGGTAATTCCTAAATCCATTTTAGTGTATTAAGAGAATTTTTTAAAAGATTTCACATAAAAATCCTCTTGATTATTCACCCTATATGCAACATCACTAATCGTAAATACAAAATGCATTATGGGAGCCCTTTTAACTTAACAAGTAGATGAAGATAAGACCACCTCAAAACTTAAAAATGAATTAACCTATTCATTCTATCTTGATCTTCCTTTTAACACCTTTTCCTTTAATATTCATAAGCTCTATTCCATTTCATGCTCTAAAGTTTCAAGGCTCCAAGGCTCCAAAATATTTCTCTATTATATGTTCCAACACATCTATCTTTTTAACACATCAAACATACTAAAACTATTAGTAATACTATTTTTTCATCATCAAAATATAGGTGGAATCACCGTTATTTCATCACAAATGAATTTCATAAATTCCACATGATTTATAATCAAAAGCATACATATATCCTTATATGTAACTTTAAGACTCTCCTTATGTTTATTTAACATATATGTATAAAAGGATAGTCTCGATTATCTACCTTTATGTTTGTGACATTTAGTCTTGATTATCTACCTTTATGTTTGTGCCATTTACATCAAGAATAAGTCACTCTTGATCCAATACATATAAATTATTTGTATAGATATAGACCGACTACTTTTGCTCAATAATCTATTTCTTATCATGCCTTAGATATTGTGATAGTGTTAAATCCAAATTTAGTATCATATACCAAGAGCATGATTTGTAAATACATTTATATATATAATCTCTATCATATCAAATATTAGTAAAAAAACATCATACATTTATCTTCTTCTATTAATAACTACTATATAATATGTCAAATTCCTTTAATTTTATTTTTTATTTATGTTTTTCATAGGTTAAATTAAATCGAATAAGTATTTTAAAGTACTATACCTTTTAACTTTATTTGATAGAACCATTTGTATTATTCTAATGTTATGCTAGTTTCCATCTTAAATATTCTTTTTAAAGTATTTTAGATATTAATTATGTTAAAATGTCATTACATTTTGTCATTTAAATGATATTGATAAATCTCTCAAACTTTGTCACTAATCCTTAATAGGGATTATAGCAAGATTGCATAATAGACATATAATTCTTCTTTCTATCTTTGAGAACTCTTCTCAAACTTACTTTAAGGCAAAAATTTTCAATTCACTACTTAGTTTCAACTATACTAACAAAGGTAATCTACTACTAGGAACAATATAAATGTTGCCATAACAATCAAATAAGATTGGAACTTTAATCAAGTATTTAGTTATTTTCATCATTTTAATCGAAATAATAACCCTCATTACTATTCTCAAAAGATTAATTTAGCTCCATTCAAACTGAGTTGATCTTAAGTTTATTCAATAAACCAACTAAATTTAAATAAGGTATATAACAATTTGATCGTTCACATCTTATGTAACTCATAGATCCATTAAGTGACAATTCTTTGTTAAAACATTTCTTACATGTTATTCCTAACTCTATGTTCAAATCCAAAAGATCATAACTTTGCTCATCCAAATCATATAACTATAGTTAAGTAGGACTCATTATTATAAGACTGAACATATTTAGGTTAAAGACTTTGAATTTGCTCAACAAGCCTACTAATAAACAAAGTATATTTTATTCTTCAATCAACGAAATGCAACAATCACGTTCTAAATATGTATTTAATATTTTGATAAGCACAACAATCATATTATAAATATGTTTATTATTTTAAGAAGGAATTTACTTCTTAATGATATCTCCAATCACTAATTACATGTAAAATATCATTTATAAACATACATTTCAAAATGCATAAATATGTAGCGTGCACTTCATGTAAACATAATCAAATTATATGTATAAAATCATCAAGTCTTGTTTGATTCTAATTATTAATCTATATATAATTTAAAATAATATTTCCAATTTTTTAAAACATTTAATTAAATTAATTTTGATTATTATAAAAAATCAATTAGAAATAATTTTTAACCAATTTATCTTCTTACTTATTATAATCTTTAAAAGGTTTTTTTTTTTTGGCAAATTAGATAGGTACAACTTTCCAATCTAATTAGAAAAACTATTTTCTAATCTAGTGAAAAAAAAGTCCTAATTAAAAATGTTTTGCTAATATTTAAAGGAGACGAATTTCAAATTAAATAAAACATTTTACATTTAATAAAGAAAGTTCTTTATATTGTTTATTTTGAGATTAATTACCTAATTGTTTAAGAAAATAATTCCTAATAAATTAGGAAATTATTTTTCTAATGTATTAAAGAATCCTCATTTTTCTTGATTAACAATTGAAATTTTTTAAAATTTAATAAAAATATCTATTTTAATAAATCAAGAAATTTATTATTTAAAATAAAAAATAAAATTTTTTAAATAAATTAGAATAATAATTCTTAAAATATATTAATTTAATTAAGAAACACCTTTCTATTTAAACTAAGAAAACAATTTTTTTTACCTATAAAGGAGTCAAATTAATTATTAATTTAATGAAACTGAAAAATAACCAATTCTAATTTTTAGAAAAAAAATTAAATTTTAGTTATGAATCAATTTAATTATATATCTTAATCTAATAAATAAAAATAATTCATGTATTTTTTGAATTATTGTGAACCTACCAAACTAATTAAAGGTGCAAAAGGACTTAGACAAAAACATCCCATCTATCCTCATTTATTCACTTTGGTTGTGGAAGTTCTAACCAAAAGTCTAAAGTTAACTACCTTAAGTGATTAGAACATCAAATTCCATTGAAGGTGCAAAAGTGTGAATCTCATTAGTTTAAGTTTTATAGATAACCTCCAACTATTTTCTAAGGCATAGGCTAACTCTTTAAGTGTTCTTATAGCTATTATAAGATCCTTAAACCTACTATCTGGCCTTGCTACCAACAGGAAAAAGCATTTCCTCTATGTTTCAGCTAGTGCTCAATAGGATGTAATTGGCCTTCTTCTATTATAGGATTATAAACCAAGGAATGCCTCTTACCTATCTTGGTGTTCCAATATCATCAAGAAAGTTATCCTTTAAGGAATTCCAAATTTTTATTGATATAGTTCATAAAAGAATTAATTACTAGTTTAATAAAAATTTGGTAATAGTTGTTAGAGCTTAACTAATTATTGCAGTCCTAAATAATATACATAAGCATTGCTCTTCCGACATCACTTTCCCAGTAATCATTATCAAGACAATAAATAAGGTCCTTAAAAACTTTTTATGGTTAGTTGTGGCTAATGGCAGAGCATTAACTCCAGAACATGGAAGGAGGATTAGGAATAACCCATTTTATGACTATTAAGAGAATGCTCATGATTAAGAGATTATAGACATTATTAAATAATAATCAAACTTTGAGGGTTAGACGGATCAATGTGTATTATTTAAGGAAATATAGCATTTACAATGTACATCCTGGTTCTTTAACTTCTTAGAGACTATCCAAAATCTTTAAGCAAAAGAATGTTATCAGGCTACAGATATACACTAAGATAGGGAATGAAGTGACTACCTATTTTTTGGTATGATCATTGGATGCCTATATGATCTCTTAAGTTGTTAGATGACCTGTCTTCCTTAAAAAGATTTATCCCTCAAAATACTTTAATTAGAGAGGCTCTCAGCACTTATAAACATCACCAATAGTGGACTTTAAACCTTTTACTCTATATCCCATCAATATCTCTAAGGGCAAATGAAGAGGATATACTTTAGTGGAATGGAACTATGATGGGAAATTTAATAACATCACCTATTATCCTAAGGTTTCATGATATAACATGGTTTAATATAAGAAATCACGCCCCTCAAGAAACCTTTTTCCTTTAGCTAACAATTAATGGAAGATTGAGTTCATTAGAGAGGATATCCAAATTTGTCAACATTTCTAATAGTTGTTTATTGTATAAGTAGGAGAAGAAAACACATGATCATCTGTTTTTTGGATTTCATTATTTCTCCATCTATGTTGTATTTAATTATATAAAGGTTCCTATAAAAATAAACAAGTATGGTGCCCAAATTATAATACTTCATATAGAGGTGACAAGCTTCTATTAAGAATAACTTTAACTAATGTTTTATATTACTTATGGAGAGAAAAAAAAACTGTAAGGTTTTTCGAAGCTTGGAAATGTAATAAGAGAGACTATCAAGGATGGTTTTATATAGCAGTAGAGGGCATTTGATAACATAAGGGGTACATAAAAGCCATAGTTTAAAGACTAGGGAGAGATGGAGACTTCCTAATATACAATTTGATTTCAAAAATAAAATTGATGAGAAGAAGTGTAATGAAATATCAACAATTACTTTGTAGGGTAGATAGTATTAGCAATTACTTTATAGGGTGGATAGACTCCTCCAATGAGCCTGAAAACTATCAATAGTTCTTCAGTTAAAGAAGAGCATTTGTAAGAGCATAAATAACAATAAAATAGGGAGAAAACCATATGAGGAGGATTTCAATATAACCTATATAATAGGATAGTTATAGGGAGGGTAGTTATTCCCATAAATAAATAAGTAGGCAATCTATTCTTAAAGCAGGAGAAAACAAAATTATAGTCCTAGGAGAAAGTTAACAACGATGTTTTCACTTTGTAATGAAAACCCATGTCCGTTTTGGTTAATATAAGAACTCAATAATGATAAAGTTGTGATTTTGCTAGACGTGCTTATTATAAGTAGTAAGGAACCTTTTGCTAGGCCTTTCATGTTTTTTTGTCCAAGATATTCTTTATTTTATCAAAAATAAAGTATTTTGATTTATCTTTTCATAAAAAAAGAAAGAGAAGTGTTTTGATTTAAAGTTAACCTAAGGGGTCGTTTGATAAAGCTTTTGGTTGTGGTTTTTAGTTGTGGATGTTATATTTTTGTATTGGGTTTTGTGTATTTTTATAGATTTTTGTGTTGTCTGTCTTAATTTCTGTGCTATATTAGAGTGTTTTTTTATTTTTGTGATGTTCTTTATTGATTTTTGTGTTTAAAAAATCTGAAAACCAAATCCGAAAACCAAAGCCGAACCAAACGGGCCCTTAACTTTTAATGGATCTACTTCTATTCCCTTACTTGAAATTTTATTACTTAAAACAATGCACTCTTTCACTATGAAATGACAATTTTCCTAATTTAAGACAAAGTTGTTCTTATCAAATCTTCTTAATACCTTCTAAAAAATTTTCAAACATGCATCGAATGATGTGCCAAATACAGAAAAATCATCTATAAAGACTTTGATCCAAGTCTTTATCATGTCCATAAAAATTACTACCATACAGCGTTGAAAAGTGGTAGGAGCATTACATAAGCCAAAAGGCATACGTCTATATGCAAAGGTGCCATAGGAATAATTGAATGTCATCTTTTCCTGATCTTCAAAGATAACAAGAATTTGCAAATACCCACTATACCCATATAAGGCACAATAAGAACTATGCCCAACCAATCTTTCAATCACTTAATCAATGAAGGCTAAAGGAAAGTGATCTTTTCATGAAGTATTATTTAACTTGTGATAGTCAATGCACATAAACCATCCAGTTACTTTTCTTGTGGAAAATAACTCTTCTTTCTTATTTTTCATCACAGTAGTTCTTCCTTTCTTAGGAACTACCTAAACCAGACTTGCCCATGAAGAATCAAAAATAGAAAAGATGATATCAGTATCTAGGAGCTTAACTACTTCATTCTTTACTGCTTTCTTCATATTTGAATTAATTCGGTGCTAAGGTTGGACCAAAGGTTTACTTCCTTTTTCCATAAATATTTTATGAGTGCAAACAAAAGGACTTAATCCCTTAATTTCCGCTAGAGTCCAACCTATAGCATTTTTATGCTCCTAAAGAACTCTCAACAATTTTTCACCCATTGTATCAATTAATAAAGATGATTTAATCACTAATAATTATGATGAAGGTCCCAAAAATTCATACTTTAGATCTGAGAGAAGAGGCTTAAGCTCAAGAGTTAGAGGCTTGTAATATATGGCTTAGGAAGGGACTTAATTGGTCTATCTAATGACTCATACCTCTTAAATTGAATCCAATTAGAAGTCTTCTTTCCCACTTTTGATTCTTCAATAAATTCTTTAACTTCCACTTCATTTACTTCTAAAGAACATGAAAGGATCAATGCTTTTTACAGAGGATCTGAACACATATACCTTAATGGATCATCTCAAATGGAATTCACTCTAATTAAGTTATATGAATCCAAGGTGAAGGGATGCTTCATTTCTCTGAATACTTTAAACTCAATCTCTTCATCTTGAAGTCAAAGAATGAACTTTCCTCTATTTACATTAATCAATGCCCTTACTGTAGCCATGAATTGTGTTCCTTAGATAATAGGCACTGTACTATCCTCTTCTATATCCAAAATAAGGAAATCAACAGGAAAAGTAAATTTGTCAACCTTTATAAGCACATCCTCAATGATTCCTCTCGGATAGGTTACAGATCGATCAGTTAGTTACAATGAGACTATGCTAGGTTTAGGTCCTTCCAATCCCAACTTCTTGAAAATAGATAAGGGCATAAAATCAATCCTTGCACTAAGATCCATCATAACTCTATCTGTTTTTACGCTACCAATTGTATAAGGAATGGTAAAACTACCATGGTCCTTGAGCTTCGGGGGTAACTTCTCTAGAAGGACAACCAAACACTCTTCATGAAGCTTAACTGTCCCATAATCCTTCAATCTTCTCTTTTTGGATAGGATTTCTTTTTAAAAAATTGTGTATGAAGGAATTTGGACAATAGCCGCGACAAAAAGGATATTGATATGAAGTTTCTTAAAAATTTCCAAGAGCTTCCCCAATTGCTTATTGATGTTTGTATTCTTCAACCTTTGAGGGTATGGAATCCTAGGTTTATATTATTGCACATTATGATTAAAAAATAATTTAGTTGTCTTCGTTGAACTTTCACACTCATCTTCCTTCTCTTTCTTCTTCTCTTCTATCATTGGCTCTCTCTCTTCTACAATGTCCTTCTTCTTTCTCTTTCTCTTCTTCCTCTACCAATACTTATTTTCTTTTCTCTTCTATCTTTCTCCTTTCATTCTTATCTTGTCTTCCACTTCTCACAATAATACTCTCTAAGATTTGATTTGGTAATACTAAGTAATTTACTAAGTAGCCTCTCCTATAAGGGTTGCACAATTTTCCCAACTTTAATCTCCAAATTCTCAATTGTTGCCTTATGATTTTGCATCATGGACTTATTAGATTGAATGTACTTAAGAATTGTCTCTTTAAAATTAAATGAATCTCTTGGAGGTTGATTGGCTCTAAAGCTAGTTGAGGGTTGGATTAAGGTAGTTGGGGTGGATGCTGGTAGTTTTGGTTATTTCTCCATGAAAAGTTAAAATGGTTGTTTTCTTCTCTTAGCCTTTCTTTGTTTTTACTTTATTTCACTATTGTAGTAATTAATGTTTGTCAGAATTCAATTTCGTACTGTATCGACCGAAAAACGATACGAAATCATATAAACTGGTACCGGATTCAAATAC
>JAOXYD010110403.1:0-11483 GCA_028565735.1 Pinacopodium congolense
TTTTTATCATTTGCTGAAATTGTTTTCTTGAACAAAGTG
The DNA here is from genome assembly GCA_028565735.1 of Pinacopodium congolense. Taxonomy (NCBI): domain Eukaryota; kingdom Viridiplantae; phylum Streptophyta; class Magnoliopsida; order Malpighiales; family Erythroxylaceae; genus Pinacopodium; species Pinacopodium congolense. The sequence continues at coordinate 40 of JAOXYD010110403.1, forward strand.
TAGCTAAATTAGTAGGGTGTCTAAATACAATCCTCGTGAATCGATATCCGTTATACACTTCTAGTACGACCCGTATACTTGCGGTATTTGAGAATAAAACTCATAGGTTGTTTTGCAAATCATCAACTACTTGTAATCACAAAAAGATAGCCAAATATATGTCCCAAAACTCAAATAAAATAGAATTACATAAAAGATATAGAATCTAAAATACATAAATTAATAAATGAAAAATAAAAATAAAGAAAAGATAAATGATTAGACTAACAAAAAGGTCTTCATAATATTCTAATCTCTGTTAGCGATAATAAAAATTTGATATGTGTGAGTTTTGATTTATAAAACAACTTACTTCTATACCTCATAACGTTACTAGAATACAGTTATTGTTATTATAAAATATGAGTGAGTTGAGTATTGTCCCACAACGATTATGACTAGTACAAGATGTTTTCCGATTATTTAATCTAAAACAATGAATGATTGTTTGAATAAATAATTAATTATAAAAAATCAATAAAACAAATAAAGATAATAAACCAAAGAAATTTATACAGAGAAATAGCTATCTATAGGATTCAAACTTAGATAGAGAATCTCCTTAGAACCTAACATGTGAAAGATTTATTTAAATATATTATTCCACCCAATTTACTTAGACCATGAAATCCCTCAAGTAAATTATGATCTCTCATAATTAATATAATTCCTATCTTATTTTTTATTAATTATAATCTCTTCTCAATTAAAACTCCAATTAGATGCATTACTTCGATTTATGAATTTTATTATTTTTATGAGGTTTGAATCTAGAATTGAGAACTTATATAGGCCAATCTCTAGCACCATATGCAAGCATCTTTATTCTTGGATTGATTTATTCATATATAAGTGATTGATCAATCTAAATGTATAAAATCAAATTATGAATTGAAATTGTTAGCAAAAATTTCAATATAATATAATGATATCCATGAATAAACCTAATATAAATTTGAGTTTTTCATTAAAACAAAGAATAAAGATAAAAAAAAGTATCTAAGATTTATCCCATTAAAGATCTTAAAGAAAAATCTAGTTTATAGTAATAAAAATAAATACAATAATGATAAGGAAAGAATAAGAGGTTAGGAAACTCATTCTTATGAAATCCCTTTCTTGAATCTTCACTTCAATCTAAACATAAATTTTATGTTCTTTCTTCTTCTCTACAATCCAATAAATTTCCCAATCTTTTCCATAATCATAATTAACACCTAAACTATTAATCTTATTATAATAATATAAAATCCATTAATAAAAACATTTAAGCTCAAATATCACACGAAATGGTCTTAAAGCTAAGCTTTAAGAGATCAAAATCAAACTAAAAACATGTTGGACTTACGCTCTATTAAATATCTACTACATGATATTTTCATCTCAGTTTGACAATGCTCAGGTTTGCGTAGTTAGGGATGTAATCAAACTTAAGTATGATTCCACAGCCTTCAATCATATAGTAACTCAGTTGAGCTTCACAACCTATCTTATAGATTGACCTTGTTGCCAATCATTCATGGTCTATGACCTATAACTTTGAAATTGATTGCGAATGAATCTTTGAAACACATACTCTTAATTTGAGTCCTTCTTACCACCTGAAATAACAACCAAAGATCTCTACTTTTAATACATTTCGTATACATCTTCCTAACTAGTGAACTTCATTCTCATGTAGACCAAAGCATACGGTATCATTCTTTTCTAAATTCTTCATCAATATGTTAGTTAAATCTAGCCCCTACTTTAAATATCTATACTAATTGCCATCATTGATGACAACACTATATGAAAAAAGTAAAATATATAAGAAAGTAAGTCAGTATCATCTGTGGTTTGGTGCCTATGGAGTGTGTAATATGTAATAATGCTACAAAAAATATAACATACTATAATCAACTCTTCTTAAGTGACCTTTCTGACATGGAACCCTAGATTGATTGAAGAAATTTGTATTATGATGTTAATTTTAAGTGGGATTTCTGGCTTGGCCTTCATTGAGAAATTGAACGTTAGTTTGTAGATAGAAAACTAGGTGTGTTATAGAAATGTATATGGCATATACAAAAGAAAAAAAAAGCATAGTAATGGATGATAATGCATTAATCCACTTTATGAAGTAATTGCTGAAATGGTAACATGGAATGATCTATAGGTGCATTGAAGAGTAGATATAATGTTTCTTAGTTAAATATTCCAGTTTCAAGCTTGAATAGTGAAAACAAAACTTATTTGGAGTAAGGATGGGATATGATATCTATTATGATGGTTTCGTTCCAATAGCGATGTTCTTCAACATTAATATAAGGTGTCTTAATTTATTATTCTAAATGGGGTCTAAAAAAGAAAAAAACATGAGAAATTTGCAATTAGTTGCATAATATTCTAGTTGTCAATGTCATTTGTTCATTCATATATATTAAGTCACTTTTAGCAAATGTTACATGAAATATATAAGATGTCATCAAAAGTCATATTTGTTATTGTTTGTTTAATGTTTCACTAATGTATCCAAATGTTGCAAAAAATATTTAAAATGTTATTAAAAGTCACAAGAATTATTGTTTATTTAATGATTTGTTAATGTATCCAACAATCACCAAGAGCTTTATGACTACTAACCCTAGAAATACAACATCTATTCTATACAAGCCATTCCAACTCTATTAATGGTTAGTGACTTCTCTTGTCCTCGTACTATAAGAAATCGAGTAATATTTAAATTAGGTCAACACAAGTCTTTATGCCACAATACATATTTCAACTTGTAATTAAGTTAACGATTGTCTTGATTTTCTATTGTCAGTAACTATCATTGAATAGGAATCTACGATTGGGATCATAAACTATAATTAGGTCCTTTTAACCAACATGGGTCTTACTACACCTTTTCAACCAAATAATTTGATCTATATTACTTTTGTTATATGTAGAGTATCTTCACCATTGATGCATTCACTTAATTCTTTATTGAAAAAGTATTACTTCGTGCACATTGTTATTATAATAACTTCGTCACATATTAGTGCATTGGGTTCTATTTTAAACCATTCAGTGCAATTCGGTGCAAGTTGGTGGGGTTTTATAATAGAAATTATTTTTCTATTTCTAAAGGGATGGATGCTATGGTAATTTGGAAAAATGATTGATTGACTGAACCACTCTTTGTGAATCCCTTATTTTATTGTTCTTTAATTTTTGTTTAAGAGAAACTATACGAATTTATTGTATTAAATGTTCGTATGAGTGTAGCCTTAATATAGGAGAAGCAGAAAGTTTAGTATTTATTTGATCAACATTAAAAAATTGTCCAAGCAGTTGGAACATAGGTCTTGTTGGGAGACAGGCTGTACGCATTTGATATAGCAATAGTAGACCCCATCTTTTTGCCAAGTGATAGCTTGTTGAACCACTTTAAAGTTATGTTAACTTAATTCACATTAACTATTAAGTCAGAGTACTATCATTATGTAAAGTATTAGTAAGACCCATGTCTCGGTAGATAAGAGAGAGTGTTGGTTGAGGAGTTTGTGGTAAACTACTAACTTGTTTTCCCACCTTTTTTTTATATTTCATACATTGTTGTGTATATATTATTGGGTTTAAGGAACAAAAATAGTCAGAATACATTATAAAGTTAACTGGATCTTCAAAAACATGCTAAAGTCTCAAGAAAGCCCTTTGACATAAATAGGGAATACGTTAGTGATGATGCTGATAAGTTAATTTATCGATGTTGATGTCCTCTTCATTTACAATAGCCATTAATTAAAGTAACACATCATATGCCACTAAACTACATCTATGTTTTAACAGAAATCAAAGATGGCATTGTGAAAATCTTTGTTTGATAGCTCAAGTTCAAGTTATAGTTTGAATGCTTAAAAAACTAGCATTTATAAAAGTAGATTGACTTGCTCAAGGTTAAGGTTAAATATGTTTGGCTCTCTTTTATAAAGAAGTTATATAGGTCCATCAAATGATCCATATAATGAAAGAACAAACATTATACTATAGAGGAAGATGAAGAGATACCAAAAAAGGAAGACAAAACTAATTTTCATAAGCAACGATGAAATGGGTGATAGGGATGAGTTGATGTAGGTTTTTAGGGGAAAGAAATTGCATGGTGGTAAATTTCCTGTTACTTTTAACACAACCATGTCCCACATTTGTAAGATAATTTGATATTGACTTCTCATTTTTTATAATGGGATATTGACTTATCAATTTTTTCCTTTTTTGCGTTTTGGGGTATACTGCCAAAGCATAAAAACCATTTTACTTGCTCCATCAATGAATTTAACTTATGGCTTATGTTATTAAAGATTTATATCGATTGATGACTTTTAATCATCATTCACTACACTTTGTCGTTTAAGCATAAGTACCTAATAAATGATGCATGAAAAAATGTTATGATTATAACATATAGGTGTATTTAAGAACAATACAACTTTCATAGCTGGAATTCATTCATAATACATAACATTTCTCAATTATATTCTGAAGTTAGATGATCCTCATATCTTTAAAGTTAGGTATGAGACAAAATATGAAAACATATTTCAATTGAGGCATATGTGGTGTTTGACACCTAACAAAAGCACATCCCCATACTTGAGTTCTGGTTATAATGGCGACTATAACATACATAATTTAACTTGTTTCTAAACTCTACACCAGTTCTTATTCACATACAACCTAGAAGCATTTGAAAAAAAGACTCTTTAACATCATTAGGAAACTCCAAATCCTATATAGTTGTTGCTCTACCTCATTCAGAAATGTTCTAGCTTAAAACTTTGTTTTTATCCCTCAATTGGTTGATGAACTCAACACTGCAGGGTGAGAATTCTTCATATACTAATGGAAAACTTAAACCTTTATTTTCTTTACTAATCAAAAAATGTAACAATGTCTATAATGAAACAAATAGGGAAAAAATTGAAATTTTTTTTCCTTATGTCAACAAACTCAAAGTTTTAGAAACCTTTAGAACCTTTAGCCTAGGATCCTTTAATTTATGATGTCTTCAAGGATACTGCATTACTATAATTATAGAAATCCATTCCTCAATTATTGGTGGTTGTTGTTGATGAGAAGCCAAAGGATATTAAAAGTATAAACTTAATTATAATTTATTAAGCATTAACGGAGGTACAATCATAAGGGTATGAATTAAGAAGATTAAATATGCTCTAAATAGGCTAATTGAAGGCATTGGTGATAAAAGTGTAAAGTCTTATAAAGAAGTAAGTTAATTCTCAAAGTCCATATCGGTTAAGTTAATTAAAAAAATGGAGCACTAAATTATTTTACATTGAGCTTGTAAGATGACTGCAGAATCTTAAGTTGACCACCCAAAATTATATAGAACACTTTTATCTTTCCAAAGAATTAATAATCACATTATTTAGAGATTTGTAGTTCAAGTTATGGCTCTTGAAAATTTACTGACTGAATAGATGTGGGAATAATGTGGCAACATTGATTCTTTGACTTTTTTTGCTCTATTTTAGAAGGGTTCTCTTTTTAATTCTGCATTGCATTTGATTTTCTTCATTATTTTACATATCTTTAGAATTATTCTTATTTCATATCTCCAAATTCGGAAATCAATCTTATTATAGAATTCCTTTTGATTTAGGCAATTTAAATATTTCCCAATCCAAATTATAATTGGATTTCAAATTGGTTTTTAAGTTTTATGCCTTCTTCTATAAAAAGAAATGTATTTTACTTGTGAGAGGTAGATTTTGTCGTTAATAATACTCTTGAGAGCATTCTTTTTCTTGGTTCTTCATTGAACTCTTTGAACTTATCAAGTTTCAACTTGTGGCATTCATAATTCAAACCACCTTCTCATCTTATTCTTGAGTGTGGCATCCAAGAACCTTTATAGCTTAGATTTTTCTTTGATTACATTAAAAAAGGGTCTAAATTCCTTTTATAAAACTAATTAATTAGATGTTCCTTAGGCAAATTATTAACTTCAGTTATTGGATCTGACTGCTCCTAGTAAGATTCACATCAGTTGTACATAAAGACTCCATGATCATGTATAATGGATGAAATTCAAAGACATTTTATTAGGTGCACCATAACATTTGTAACGAAGAGTAGGATGACAAATTTAAAAGGCAAATTAAAGGAGATGTACAAACACAAGATGTGTAAAGTATCAAACAATGCCCTTTCTTATCTCAAAGGCCATAATGAGCAGGTAGAAGTGGTAGATTAGAGATAGTGAAAATCCCACATAGTGTCATTGCTAATCTTGTATGGGAAGTAGGTGACGTTGTTTCCAAGACTTAATTTGATATCCTCCAACACCAAAATAATGATGGCATTTTAAATATGTTCATCATTCAAACTTATGAAAGTGAAGATAATTTAATTATTTCATTCGTAACCTTCACCTAAATGTTTTAGGTTCTTTTTATGCTATTTTCATCTTTTTTAAAGTCCAGGCTTTAAATTAAGTAGTTTAGCTGTTAAATCTTTGGTTTTTGATAGAGATGCATTTTATGGTATTTCTATATGTGTTACAATGTCATTTTATCCCTATTTTGTTATTGAAATGTTGAATTTGTGTTCCTTTTGCGTTTACATGCAGATTTGATCTTTGAGCATAAATACGAGTTGAAAGGGCCATGTGTTGAGCATAATTTGATTACAATTGGAACTAGAAGCAGTGTGGAACCAATTTTGGGACCTATAGCATCAAGGGATTAAGTTCCACACCAAATTTCAAGGCTATAGAACAAGTCATGAAAAGCGGAAAGCAAAAAGAACAAGATAAGTTCAGTTGAACATCTGTTTTGGTTTCGGTGATTTCGGTGATGCATTTGATGTAGCTTTAGAGCTTCGATTACATTGAAAATTTGTGGTGTACAAGAGCAGCATGTGAGGAGTTGATATACGAAATTCCATGGTAATGGGAGCTGTATAGAAGGAGTTATAGCATAAAAGGTGAAAGGGAAAGAAGCTGTCAAAATCTAGGACAAAAACGGAAATTGTAAAATCATTTCGTTTATATGATTCTTAAGGGAATTTTCGACCAAATTTCTCCCAAAACATCTCCAAAACTCCAACAGCCTCCAAGACATATATATGGGGCATAAAAGCATGAGAGAGGCAGCCCCTAATATTTTCTAGGCTCTACTTCTTGTTCCTACTCATTTTCCTTGTTTTTTTGTGTTTTTTCTTGGATTTGGCTTTTATTTGATTTCTTTTCTTGTATTTTCCTTCTTTAGGTAGTTTGATGATCAAATTATTGTTAGTATATGCTTTAATTTTTTTCATGTTCGGATCTATAATTTTTATGATGTTTGTAATGGATTTTTAGTGAATTTGGAGCTTGAATAGCTTGGATAATGTATGGGTTCATATATATATATATAGAAATATATGTGTGTTTTTGTAATTTTTAGCTTTTAATTTTTGTAGTTGAGCTTGATTAATTGCTTTTATAGGTCTTACAATGTTTTATTTTTAGTAATTAATGGTTTATGCTATGTATTTTTTGTTCATATTTAATGTTTTTGTGTGGGTTTTGCTTTAGAATTGAATATATGCATGCTTTTAGGTTGTTATGAGTTTAATGTCAGTTTTTATTGATTCGGCTTTGTTAATTTGGGTGTGTTTCGTTGTTAATTAGCTTTAATTTAGTTTAGATTAAGGGTAGAATTGTGGTTTTCGTTATCAGATTTGTTTATTTACTTATTCTTTTTCTTAATTTCGTAATGTTTAGCTAGTTTAGTCTTGGGTTGGAAGTTAATGATGTAATTTTGGATGAATAATTTTAAGAATTGACTAGGAATTGAATGGGTTTTGTCATTTATGTTAGGATTGAATTTGGATTCTGCATAAATGTCATGAATTAGGGATTAATGCCTAGGTTTAGCTACCTTAGGAGTAATTTTTAGTTCAAATTGCTAGGAATTTGCCATTTGATACGTAATTGTCCTTGGAGATTTTCATAAGTGGTAATAGGTTAAGCGGGATTGTAGGTAAACTTACCTAATTAATCTAGGATCCCAATTCTCTAATTTACATGGTCCAAGTTTGTGTGATCGATGCTTAGGTTAGTCATTCGCTAGTTTGTTAATGCTATCGCGTCATTAAATTTAGAGATCTTATTCTAGGCTGCCTCGTGGTTAGGGATAGGTTTTCTATCGTATTGGACCTATTTATAATTGGAGGAATTAAGGGTTTGAGAATTTGTTAGAACCTATAGGCTAGCATCTTAGACCAATCGCAACGTATCCATTTCATGGATCAATTATAAGTCTAGAATCCTATATTTATCTTCCACCCAGCTTTTGTATTTGTTATTTGTTTCTTATTCATTTGCTTATGTTTCATTAATTATCCTTAGTATTTAGTTTTAATGTGGTGTAATTCCAAGGGTTTGTTTTTTTTTTCTTTTCTTTCTGTGCTACCTTACAAATAACTCTCAAACACTACTAGCTCCCTCTGGGATCGACCCTAGCTCACCTTAGCTACATAGTTAGGTCTAGTTAGGTATTTTATTATTTGGTAGGTTACGATGAGCTATACTAAATTTTTGGGGCCATTTTTGTGAAGCTGGTGCTTGTGTTTTAGCTATTTCTATTTTTTTTTTTGTTGTTCTTGATTACCTTATCTTTTATTTGTTCTAGTTTCATAGCTTTTCTATAGTTTAAGATCTTTTAGTGGAGATGGATCATTATAAGTGTGCCTAGGAGTTTGATTTTTATTCTTATTATCCTAATAATGCATTTGATTCTTTTACTACTTCCAGGTTTGAGCATTAAGTGGCGAATTTCACACCCTTAACTGTGCAAGCACCAACAAATGAACATCAAGCTAAGGTTTTTGAAGTTTGCTTATTTTTAGGTTACCATTTTTGTACAGGTCCTGTTTTGTAGAATATGTAGTACAGGTTTGATTCTTCCCCAAGCTACTATCAAGACTAGTCAAAACCTCCATCATCGCCACCACAAGCTAGTAGGATGCCCTTAGAAAAGATTGACATTATTTTGGCCATGAGCACTCTTCATTTCCAACAAGAAACGAGGAGTAACTTGAAGACCTTAGAGGAACAGTTAATCCACCTAGCAAATGTGGTTCAAAGCTTGGAATCCTAAATGTCTGCCAGTATGCTCAGCCAACAAAAGGGAGTACTAGAAGAGGAGATGTGCATTTATACTAAGAGTGTAGATCAATGGAGGTATCCAGACGCCATAGAGGAAGAGCAACAGAAGGTAGGAGAGGAAGAGACACTAGTTAAAGAAAAGACAGAGGGTGCGCAACCTCTTAAGGTAAGTGATTCAGTTCTTGTTATTGCTAACTAAATTTTGTTTCCTTTTACAAGTTTGTTACAAGTGAAAGAAGAAAAAGAAGAAAAGAAGAATAAGAGAAAAAGAAAGAAGAAAAGCTGAAAGAAGTGAAGTTTATATAAGAGTTCTGGGCAAGCAAGTTGAAGACCAGAGGTGGTGAGCAGGATGTTGAGTCTCCACATCTATTGACAATACTCTTACAAAGAACATCCTGGTGTGAGAAACAATGAAGTTCCACTCCACAGAAGCCTTGGAGTATCATGATGATAGGGAGCCTACTTTAATAGAAGGTGCTCTAGGCTGCCTATGGAGTTTGAGTATGCTTCCTATTGGGCTTAAACATCTATTTGATAATGGATAAAGTCGAATATACCGAGGGTCAAGCTTATGACCATAACTAAGCGTTTAATGGGAAGCATCCCATTTCTTATCCTTTTTTTATTTATGTTTTTCTCTTCTGTACATATTTGTCAGTTGGTTTGCTTCGAATGTTTATTTGTTTTTTGTATGTTTCGGTTGTAGGTAAAAGACAGGCTGTTATTCTTTTAGAGGGGGTTATGGCAGAAGATCTTTTCTCTCCTTCAAACTTAAAAGCTTACATTTATCAGGGGAGTATTCTAGATCCCATCCCTTTGTGTTTTTCGTTGATGGAGTGACAATGAGGACAATGTCCATTATAAGTGTGGGGGTGGGGCCAATTTAAAATTTTTGCATTTTTGCACTACGATGAATGATGAACCATGATATTCTGTCATAGTAGTTGGACTGAGAATTGAGTTATGTGCTTGATTTTGGATTATGCAACTTGAGTGGAAGGTGAATCATGTGGATTGATTGAAATAGTTAATTGCATAAACTTAGTCAATAACTGATACTTGAGAAATTAGGCGATGCATGAAATTTTGATGGAATTTCATATAAGCACATGTGAGATGTTTGAGCTTATAAGACTACATTACATAGTCATTTTATCTTCTTTATTATGTTTTATTCTCTCTTAAGAAGATTATCTTCAGAACTTGCTTTGAACCTGTTTGATACTACTTGTTGCATGCTTTTATGGAAATGATTAAGGCCTTTTTTCTTTTAAAACCCTTAGCTTAAATGACCCACCAACTTAATTTTTCCTTTTAAACCCTTTTGAGCCTTTTAACCCTCTTTGTTTCTTTATTGAACACCTTATATTAAAACCCAAAAACCCATTAGCGTTACCCTATCACAAGTTGAATGAAGGACTAAGTAAGCATTTGATAACTATGACTTTAGGACTTTTATTTTATATTATATTCTAAGATATTTTGATAGGAATTTCTACTCGCAACTTTGTTGATATATACTGCTATTGTTTTTATTGTTTTCTTTTGTTTTTAGCTTTATTAAAAAAAAAGAAAAGAAAAAAAGCAAAAAGAAAAGAAAAGAAAAGAAAGCAAAAAGAAAAAGAAGGAAAAGAAAAAGAAAAAAATATTGTAGCATTACTTAATAATAAGTAGTTGTAGTCTTGTGTGTTCATTTGTTCATCTTAGAATTTGTATATGATTGTCCCATTTACTTAGTACTTTATTACTGTTTGTGATTAACCCTTCCCTTTTTACCTTATCATGACCTAAACCCCATTATAACCAAGTAAAAGCCCTTTTGATCCATCATTGCATGTCTTCTATGTAGGGGAAAATTGGTGTATTTGAAAGCTTATAGTAGTGTAATCTCTTAAAGGGAGTCTTGAGTGAAACACCAACCCTCACATACTTGAGTGATTTGAGTGAATACTGTAAGGAAAGTCCATCTCCATTCTATGCTTACCTTTGATCAATGGTTTCTACCCTTGACTTTATTTATGTGCACTAATAAAAGGATTATGATATATGTAGTAGTTTGATGTTTCAGTTTACTGAAGTTTGAAGGAGTGGATACACTTGATTTTCTTTGAAAATGAACTGACAGGATGTCTTAGTTATGTTCAAATGTACGGGTATTTGATAGGGATGCATTTTATAGTATTTCTATATGTGTTACAATGCCATTTTATTTAAATTTATTTTTTATTTAACTATTTTTAATATATTATTTTTTAACACA
>JAOXYD010110414.1:0-11483 GCA_028565735.1 Pinacopodium congolense
TATAGGAAGAATAGCCGGCCATTATCGACACAGAATGCTATAACGGTGGTTGGATCATCCTATAACGGGCAGTCACACAAACCAAACAAAACAATCACAAACTAAACACATAATAGTTATAAAATATAGTAGAAAAATAGATGAACACGCCCAAACTCACCAACCATTAGCTACAAATTTAATTAAGTAAGAGGAAGAAGATGACAGCTTCTAAAACCACAAACGTAGCTACCACAAGGGAAGAAGAAGGAGAAGAGTCTTGATGGTTATTCCAAAACCTTAAAAAAAACCTTATTCAATGTGCTTCTTTTTAATTAAAAGTGGGCTTCACTTGATTGGGACCATAATAATTTAATCTCCTTTGCGACACACACACACTCACACAACACACACAAACACACATAAACACATACACACATATATATATATGATATAGGAAAGATTATTTGGCCATCCCTTGTGCCTACTTCATTACCACCCTCTAATTAAGATAAAAAAAATTTAATCTTAACTTTTAAGCTAAAAAAATTTAATACGAATATTATTATAATTGCAACTATTATTGCATAGCAATCCTCTTCCTATCAACCACTAACAACAATACTTACAAATGGATTTGTCACTGATGGTCATCTTTATAAGTTCTTAATCGAGATCCTAATCCAAGAGAATTCCACTCTTCTAAATGATAAGGTATATTCCTTATTAATGATGAAAAGAAGCCATGAGAGGGAGAAAGGCCTTCCAAAAAAGTTATGAAACCCATAGTTTCTCTATCTTCCAGCAAACATCTCTCCTAAATTAATTATTCAAAGTTTCAAACGTTGAGTTTTATCATGAATATAGATATTTGAAGCTTAATTATCTTGGTTCCCACCATTTAATTGATGTGATATTGAGTGGGATGGTGGGAACCAAAATCGAGCTCTCTAGTATGTTTGGTAAGCTTTATGATCCTGTTAGTTCTTACAAAAGCTTAATTAATTACACATTTGAGAATAAATATCTTTATTAGATACATGCAGATCTCCAAGTTCTATCTCCTATAGGTAATATTCATAAGATCAATTTCTTATGCTTTTAGAAGCAACATGCTAATGGTGAATAGGCTGTTAGTGAAGTTGATGTTTTTTGTACTTCAACTACTACATTTATGGTTAAGCTTGGAGAAGTTATTCTCTCTATATAGGTGTCGGGATAGCATAAACTAGTTACATAGATTATTTATAATCAATATATGGTTTGTGAAAAGATGTATATAATTTATATTATGCCTTCTTATGTTACGTATGAAATGTTATGTACATGTCATGGTACATCTTATACATGGCCATAGAAAAGTTTGTATAAAGGACCAATATGTTATGTATAAAGGGATAATATTTTTGTACATTGTCATTTTTAATCATGGATTTAGTTATATTTTTACCTATACATAAAATCGTGGTATAAGATGTACATAACTGACTTAAACTTTGTACATGGTATTAGTACAATATTTATCAAGTTATTGTATCTTTTATAAATTATAATCCTTAATTACGTTTCAAATCATGGTCTGCCTTGTATGTAATGATTACAAGTAACATCATTATTGTGTGGTCTCTCTATTGTTAAAGTATATTATATGTTATGTCATCTTATGTTTCAAATAGTTTACCATTTTATTGTATAATAATTCATAGAATTTGTTGTGTATATTATGGTGGTACATCTTATACACTGTCATATATTTTTGTACATTGTCATTTGTTATCATAGATTTAGTTTTATTTCCCTTATACCTCAATGTAGTAGAATTTGCACATGATTATTGAATATTTTGTATAGAGTCTTAATATATTGTTCATTTTGACATGATATATTTTCTATAATGTGATGTCAATTATATTTCATCTAGTAGTATGTTTTCTATATAATGGTTGTATAGCTTGTACATATTCATGGTATGATTTCTACTCAATAATGTTATATTAGATGCGTACAATAAATATGAGACTTTAGTACATAGTATAGTAGAACTTTGTATAAATCATCTATGGTCATGTAAAATTTGTATAATAACAACGTATAAGATCCACTACTGTAATATTGCATTTTTTATATTCTGGTTAACCACTACAAACACTCAACTTGTTCGTGGTAGATGCAATTATGATGTTTTACATCGAGATGTCTATGCAATGGTGATATAAAAATCAATGATATAATGATAAAACCTCTTCAATTAGTGTTTAAGCTATTTTAAGTTAGAAACAACAGTATATTACATCAAATTTACAATTACTATCTCAATTAAACAACCTCTTAAAATATGTATATCATTGAGTAATGTTACAAGAAGCAGGCTAATTAAGGATATGTACATACTGCATCAAGTAATAAATAGAGTATATAAGCACGGGTAGACAACGGCCTAAAATATTAGTTATTCCTACAATTTAAATAAGATACGATATAAGTAATGTGAGGAATATATATAAGGACCATGGTGTAAATTTATTATGTTGGCTACCGTATATCATAACTAGTTACATAAACAAAAGATAGTATAAGACTAGGGGCATAACAATAACTTCACAATTAATGAGAAGTCCCTAATAAAAACATCTGACATTCGAATTATAACAAGTTTATAATTCCTTTTTTTTTTAAATAAGTAATTTGTTTTATTGTCTATTCTGTATGCTCAAAGTGAAAACAACAGTACCTATTTGTCACATCAATACTTAAAGGTAACATCCTTGTCCTATATCATTTGTCATCGAAGTGGTTTGAGTGTGTTTTATTCTATCTTAACATGAATCAAACATGTGCCCAAAACTTTGGATTCATAATCTTTGTTTGTATTCATTATCATTAGATCTAAGAAATGAGGTTTATAAGTCATGATATAATATAAATGTATTTTTCATTTACTAATTAACTTTAGTTATTTGGATGTTTGATTAATCTACAGCCCAGAAGCAGCTAACATCTTCAAGAAATACCACTAGTGTATAGTAAACAAGTTTTTGAGAAATGGTAAGTAAAATTTAGATTGGATTATAAACAAATTTTCACAATGTCTAAGTTTCAATTTAGTAGTTGTATCAAAAATGGAATCCAAATGTTTATTTCTGGTTCTAATTTAATTGCATCTTAAATATTTTTTATTATATATAGTTTCTTCATTTGGATTAATGTTTTTAAGTTTTCCCTCGTACTTATTATCAGTTGGTAAGTTGGAAAGGCTAAAGAGAGATGTAAAAAATCATATGTTTATTAGGTAAAGGAATTGTTGCTGTTTTGTAGTAAAGGAAGGAACGTTATATGGGTCATATCCCATATTTGTATGGCTATTTGCTAGAAGTAAAGTACAATATTGAACAATTTTGTTCATTTCATTTAGCATTGTTGGCAGAAATTTTAAGTTCCTAACCTTGTGAGGATTTGTACACAATGTAAGAGAGGAGCTCTTGTCATTTACGGATTAAATGTCACAAGAAGCTAGTACAAATTGTAGTATTGAACTATTAATTTTTGCCATCATGTACATATTTTTATCAGTATATGCTTGTTGCATTTTGTACATGATAAATTTGTATCATAAATATTTGTAGGGAAAAAATGGAGGACTAAATGGTGTTACTACACCAACAATAGAGAGGACCAATAGAAAGAAGAGATGCATAAGTTTAAGTAGACATAAAAACTTGTTCTATTATATTGTGTGATAAATTAATTAAGATGCACTAGGAATGTCTACATGTTTTATACATTATAATTTCTTTCATAAATGGATATAGGAAAAATAAAGCAGAGGACTGAATGGTTTCAATAAACTAGCGGTAGAGGAGACCAGTAGGAAGAAGAGAAGTAGAGGAGAAGAAGGGATTTGCATAGACTTGAATCCCAGATCTATTTGTTATATGATACATTGATTAATATGCATCAATAACGTCTACAATTTTTTACTTATAAGTATCATTGTCTAATTATCATATTGATTTATAAATAGGTATATGCATAAGGGTGTGTTAGTGCCAGTAATCACATATAGGCAACACAGTTTTTATCAAAAACCACTGTAACATTTATATATGTTGTTCATTGTGATGGACACTTTAGTTTCACTAATTTTAAAGTTATCAAATGCAATATTATGTGAAGAAGGTATACGAATTGGTTAACTATTTGAGTGTACAACAGATAGATTAGGTTTACCAAATGAGTTCTAGTGAGTCACTAAAAATAAAATATTTCACAATCAAACATAACCTATATTTTTGATTGTGTGGACATGTCAATCCCAAAGATTTAATGTCAACATCTAAGGATGGTCAAGTAGAAGAGAGTTAGGAACCTATCGTTATTTGCAAACTTGAAGGGTACAGTACAGGCTTAAACACTCAACATGCTATGGTGGTGGGTAGGAGATAGCCCACAAAAGTTGGAATACTCCAATAAAGATAATGCACAAACTCATTTAGTTTTAGTAGAATTTTGTTCAACTATGTTAATTATGTATAAGAACAATAACTAAATAACCATTAATAAGAGTGAACATTTTATCTTTTGGTTTGACAGGATTATGTGTAATGTAGACATAAAAGGACATAAAGTATTAGAGGAGGTGAGGGAAGCCAGGCCTTCCTAAATGCAAGGTGGCAAAACCAAGATAGAAGACAAATCAGAAGCAAGGCTAGTAAAGATATTGCATGAGGACAAATTTTTATTTTTATTTTTATTTTTATATCATTCTATTAAATTATATGTCTTATGTGTAAAAATAACAAATAAGCATCTCTTAATAGGAATTCAATTTCTTATATTTTTTTTAGTAATATTTTGAGAAACATGGACAACTTAAAGAGAAAATTTCGTATTAGAGGATGGAAGAAAGACCTTCAGCAATAGAAAAGGAAAAGGACCAGTCACAAGATGACCAAATGGGAAATATTGTAGAGGCATCAACCTCTACAATTAAAAAATTTTAAAAAGATGAAGATCGTGGTAAGTGTTACAGACATATTTAAGATCAGAAAATCCTCATGAATTTTCAACAAAGGAATAGCATTGATTTCAAATATCGAAGAGTAAGGATGAATACCCTCTTAAAGGCATGGTTAGTAATGGTAGTGCATTTGCATGGTCAAAATCAGTTTTCACAAAATAACTGTATAGAATAGCATAATCGAAAACTAAGTTAGTGACATTATTTGGAATATATTTCATTCTTCATGAATATATTGTTGAAAAATGTAAAAGTAAAAGGACTTCCTATTTGACATTTGTATTGTTATGTAGATGGATGTGAAGATCATAAGGAACGATTGATTTAATCTAAACTTAAGCAATGTTTTGTCTTATTTTTATGATCGTTATTAGGTTAACAACATGGTAAGTATGATGTTTCAAATTTAATTTTCAATATACTATTATTTGGGTAATAGGGAATAGTGTGATGGGAGTGTTAACTACTCATTAGTAATATTTTGTAAGAAGATTCTCATCTATTTTGCTCTTGGTATGTACTGTTGCTTTTATGCCTACAAAGAGATATATTATGGACTATTTGTTTAAGGTATGTATTATTTGGATTCATTGTATCTTAGTATAAAACTTCTTACAGTATAATGCTACAGTCACATTAATCATTATTGTTGTTTCGTCAGTATAGCTTAAGGTGATAGATGAGGAGGACAAAGAAACATTATTAAAAGCATGGGTCTCTGAATTGTGGGCTAATATAATAGACATCTTACCAAGGACATAGAGCTGGGGATAGATGAACTAATGGCCTATATAGTAGCCTTTTTGTTTTTTTTCATAATTAAATATTATTTGCATATGCTTACATTCTTTAATATATATGATCTATATCACTTATTTAGTTGCTGATTAGTTTGTGTTAACTGTATGAAATTATAGTTTATGGTATCTATTATATTTGATGACCATTAGTGGTGCATTTATGTTGACTGAGAGGCAGAGAAGATTGTATTATTTAACTCAATGAAAGTGTGTTCTAAAAAAAAAGAAGCAATTATCACGAGAGGTAATGGGTATGTTTAACATACTATACCATCATGTAAGATTTTACTCCTTACAATTAAGTTATTCATTATTTTAAAAATTATCTTTTCATTACAAGCCCATGTTATGTACAGTTTATTGAAGTTTCTTGGTTTAAGTTCCATATCAAAACCTCTATAAGATAAGTGGCATCATACGGTGAGGCCTTCCCTAAATAGGAGAATAAGTGCACATAATTATTACTTTTGTATTTGTTCCCTTTTATTGTTAGTCATCTACTTAGTAGCATTGTGAAATAAAACTTATTGTTAATAGACATGTTCCTCACTAATATTTGTTTTACATATTATTCCTGACAATGACGACTGTGGCATTTATTTGTGTTGTAATCTAGATTTCTGAAATGGAAAGTATGATTCATATTTTGGAATTATAGTATGTGTCTAAACGTGATATCTTATTTTTCACACTTTGTACTACACTTCTAATGTCATAAATTTCTTTTTTTAGAATGTACATCCAATAGTCATACATTTATACTTGTGTGATCAAGTTTTGAGACGTAAGTTTAATATGTTGAGGCACTTATGTAAAGACAAACTATCATGAAAAAGATGACTAACAAAGCACAACCAAAGGTGAAATGGAATACATAAATGCAACTTCATCTATTGTATGCTTAAGAACTTGTTTGAAGTTAATTTAATTGTACTTGAATTCTATATTTAGCATGTAATGGTCATATAGTATTAGTAATTAGATATTGATTAGCAACAAATGTTATGGCACTCGAAATGTATAGGGGATCTAGGCTGATTTATCGAATTATATTATTAGCAATTTGTACAGTCTAGAGTAGGGAGACACTCAATGCAGTAGTTATTTAACTAGTTTCCTTATGATGTGTAGTTTGTGAGAAGAGAGAATCTTTTGTATATATACACGTAATACTACTGACATGAGAAGTATAAAATAGTGATGTAACAATGTCCATAATTTAAAAGCAATCTTATATTGAAAAAACAAACATAGTTATTGAGAATGACTAGTAGTATGAAAGTGATAACTTCCAAATGTTATCAAGAAACATGTGTTATTATGTCACATATGCATAGAACTACTGCTTAACTATGTCTATAATATAGAAGTATCATTATAGTGGAAAATCAAATAGTTTGTTAAGAATGTCTAGTATTACGTAAGTGGCAACTTTTAAATGTCGTCAAGGCACATGTGCTATTATGTCACATACAAATAAAAATTATTATTTTAAGAATGTTATAGAAGTAGTATTATGGTGGGAAAATAAAGTGGTTGATAAGAATATCCAATACTTTGTTAGTGACAACTTCCAAATGTCGTCATGGCACGTTTATTATTATGTCACTTACACATATCTTAATAAAAATCTCTAACATAAGACTTGAGTGGTGAGAAGAAACATAGATATACTCAAATGAAGTCATAAAGATTGTAATTAACTTAAAAGGTACTTACAATTAACATATCACAATTTATAACTAATAAAGTAGTCCATTAGATACTTAAATTTAGTTAACAAATTACAAATACAATTAAAAACACATCCTCAATATTAGGGTCATTTATTAATGTAGATCTATCGTTGGTTGGTTTAGTCTAAATTTATCCCAATTAATTATCAAATTAAGCACTTAAGCACACATTTTCTTAAGCCATTTCAAAACCAACAATTACAACAAGTATACCAATCAACAAGTAATAAAGTGGAATATTTTTATGACTCTAAAATGTCAATCCCATAGGGAACTTTATGACTGGTGTGAATATTAAATCACTTAGATCACAATTATCTAGAGAGACTCAAGATTGCAAAATTAATTAAGCTAAACCACTAAATTAACCTAATAAATTCCAACCATTGCAGTATGTTCCAACATGATTTATAAATCACCAAATTAACTAATTAGCTGAGGATTAGACCTTAAATGACTTAATTAAGATATGGATTGGTTTGAATGTCTAATATATCAATGCTATGGTCAATGTCTTATCTCTAATTAACCTAAATTGAAGTTTGGTCATTCATCAGTATTAGGCATCAAGCTTAAAGTTCAAGAAGTCTTAGTCCTAAAATCCATCTTTTAAGAATAGTTCCCTCATGATTAATTAGATTTTAGTCATTCATTGATTAAATTAATGTTGTTTACTGATTTTTTCAATGATTAAAGTAAATTTCTGAGATCTTTAATCATCTTCCATCTTATCTTAAGTGGTCAATTCAAGATAAGCATTAAGAATTCAAAATAAGCAAATATTATCATCCATCATGTTATAGAAGCTCAATCAATCCATTTAAGAACCTATCCTTAGTAAAAAAATCATATTAAAACATCATATATAACTAAGAAAAATCATATTCAATTATAAACACCATGTTTTTGCATATATATTAATAAAGGAATAAAATACAAATGATTAAGTGTTTAAAAAGCAGCAAATGGAGATACAAATTGATAGAAAACTTCCAATCACAAATATAAGCTCCTTGGAATCCTTAAAACAACCTAAAAAACCAAATACAATGGTGGAAACAAAGAATAGAAGAAAAGCCTAACCCAAAGAAAGAAAAGAAAAACCCTAAGCTAAATTTGAGTTTCAATTGCTCTAATCTGTGTTAATTGTTGTGAAAATAGGTTCTTTGGCTTTTCTTATATGTATCCTGCAAGTTGCAAGCAAGTGGAGCAAGTTGCAGCCAATAAGAAGGAAGATTCAGTTGGAAATATTTTTACTACTACTTAAACAGCACTTGAAAAGGGGTTAAATGGCAACTTTTTACCACTGTTAGTAGGAGTTAAATGGTGGGGGGTCCAAACCTACATTGTACTCCATTTTAGCTCCATTTTTATCTTTTTTTTTAATTCTTCTCAACAATCGAGGAATAATTGGCAATATAAACATTTCAAGATATAAATTCAACAATTTAATATCAAGATAAGAGTGAAATTACAACAAAATATCATGAAAATCACTATGAAATGAATTCTTATCAATTTCCATACACTTAAACATTTACTTGTCCTCAAGTAAATCAATTCATTATCAATTTTAAAATAACATATAATCATAGGAAAAATGAAAAATTCATCAAGCCATACCAATGAAACTTTTCCTTAATCATTCAATCATAAAAAAAAATCATTACGATGTTATATGTAATCAAGCACATAAATTAACAAACAACTTCACATTCATTCAAACTTCAACCTAATTTGCACACGTCATTTCCAAATATAAAATAAACATTTCAAAAGAAAATTGAATCAACTTTTAACCAAAATCAAATCTCTTATCCCTTAAGACCCGTCCAATAAAAAAAAAGTGAGCTTTTATTGCTTAGTTGAAAGGTCATTCAATCTTTTTACGTGAAGATAAACATTTTTTCGTGAACATCCCCAGTTGCTCAATTGAGCCACCTCACATTAATTGACTACTAATACCGCTCTTTAACTTTAACCGATTGGTTCAAAACTATTGGAGTAAATGAAGATATGCTCACTTTTTACTTTTCCACATTTTTTCTTTCATTTTTCATTTTATTTTTATTCATTTTAATTTAAACAAGATATGAAAATGCTTAAAAGAACTTCCAAATCACATTCTTTTCATTTTCTTTTTGATACATTTTAATTTAACAAGATATGAAAATGCTTAACAGAACTTCTAAATCACTTTGAAAATATATATTTTATACTTAGAAAGTTATAATGCTCTCATTAAGAGCATATTTAGTTTCCATTTCATTTTTTGTTTTGGTTTCTTGTTTTTTTAAATACAAAAACCAAGAAAATAACATAGAAACTGAAAAAAAAATAGCATACCAATAAAGTACAAAAACCCAAAAAAATAGCACAGAAACCCAAAAATACACAAAACCCAAAACAAACACATAAAAACAAAAACCAAAAACCAAAACTAACAATAATACCAAACATCTTCTAAGTTTCCATTATCTAAAATATGAAATAATCTAAGTTAAATGTTAATAAACATAATTAATCAAAAATATAACATTTTAATTCATAAAAACAATCAAGATCAAAAGGAAAAATATCAATGATATGCATCAAAATAAAAAAAATCACAATCTTAAAAAAGATGATAAACTAATGAACTTGCAGACAAATAAATATAAGTGCAAAAAAATCTATCCCTCCCCCACACTTAGATTGAAATATAGTCATCAATATTCATAAAACAAAAAAAGGGAGATAAAAGAATAGAAAGCACCCGAATAATAATGATAAGCTTGCTTAATGCTCTGTTAAAGTGAACATTGAAATTGGATCGTTGCTTGCATCAACTGAATTGAACGCAATATTTTTGTTGAACGCAATATTCTGGCGACCTTACCTAAATAGTGACACTAAAGCATTTTAGAGGATTTTTGAGCGACTTTAGGGAGTTTTTAGATGATTTAATGGTATAATCTTGTTCAAAATGAAAAATATGACAATTAAAACCCGAAAACACTTAGTTTGGCCAAATGAGCAAGAATGAGGGTTTGAAGGAAAAAAGGGAGAACTGTCGAAGCAACTATAGAGGAGGAGGAAGAAGAAGAAGAAGAAGAAGAGAGAAACTGCGTCATTTTTATTTATGTCTGAGAGTTAAACAACTATTTCTGGGACTTAAATGATGCTATTTAGGAGCCATCATTTAGGTCTCATGAAAGAGTAAAATGACAATTCAATGGAGTTAAACCCCACCATTTAAGACCCACCACTTAAGTCTACAAAAAGCACTTCAAAAGGAGAAAAATCACATAAAACTGCATCAGTGTAATCCCAAAGCAAATCTCAACAATTGCAGAAGGATTAAACATAAAATTTGAACAAGAAAAAAGCTAGAAAACACTTTAAAAAATTAAAATAAAGGACGAAAACACACTTTAAAAAGAAAGACTTAAACTTCTAAAAGAAAAATTAAACACTTGAATGAAAAATCTACTTTAATTGTGGGTTATTACTTTTTTTTCCTTTTTTTATGTTAAACCAACACACAAAAAGGAGAAAGAAAAAGAAACACAATAATCCTAAAGAAAAAACATAAAAGAAAAACAAATAATAACATAAAATTAAAAGATTTAAAAAAAACTAGGATAAAAGAACTTACACACACACACAAACTAAAAACAGATACAGACTTGAGAAAAGTCATTAAAAATACCCTAAATAAATCCAAATTAAAACACACAAGGTTATTATTAAGGATTCCCAAAAGAGGCATTTAAACAAAACAAACACACAGCAACAGCTAAAGCATAAAAGCTTTAAAAACACATACAAAAGCAAATCTAGATAAATTTAACCTAAAGCACACTAAATTGAAACAAAAGAGCTTAAATTGAGATTGGGTTGCCTCCCAACAAACACTTCTTTAAGGTCTTTTAACTAGACCTTAAGGTTGGAGCATTTTCATTCTCTTCC
>JAOXYD010110434.1:0-11481 GCA_028565735.1 Pinacopodium congolense
AGCCTTAAACTTTGGTTGAAAATCAAAAGCAATCTAGTAAAGGTATGGAACTGAAAAAGCATGTTCTTAGTCTTGATTTGCATTTTGTGAATTGGGAAATGTGTTTCTGAAAGTTGTCCTAGTTCTTTTGGTGACTCCAAAGATGACTATTTAGGCTGTTGAGAATTTGGTAAAACTAATATCATATAACTATTAGGGACACTGAGAGTGGCTGACATGATTTGATATTATGCAAAGATTGAGTTGAATGCCAAGGTGATAATCTGCCAGCTTGAATTCATAAGAGGGGAATGCATATGATCTATCTGGTATTTTAGATCAAACTATACTGGTTTTAGTAAATTTATTCCTGTTCTAACCTTATAGAAGGTTTGATTTTCTTTCAATAAACTATTCTTGGTTGGATCAGGGTGCTTTATTGTTTTTTTGCTTTTGATCCTTCCACGGAGGAGACCCATTAATACATACTTGACCTTTCCCTAAAATGAGCATAGACAATATTCCAGGTTCTGTTAAAGATGGAGACGTACACCAGGCAAGAAGTAGCTTATGAAGGTTGGCCAACAACGTAGTTTGAAACAAACATTTGAACAACCACCTCCTATATTCATATTGCGCCATGAGTTGCAACTATATATACTTGAAGCGTTAAAGATGAAGCATCAAAAGACTTGATCTTCTGAAACACCAACCTATAACAGGAATTTCAGAAGCAGTGATCAGTATTGCTCCTATCAAACCTACAACAGGAGAATCAACAATGCGAGGCGATCAACAAGTGAGCAATAAGCAGGTGAGTTACAGGAAGCACTTATGATTCTCCTATCAAGCCTATTTTTCTGGCAAGGCTTTTCACTCGCTCTTTGCTTGCTGGGTTTCTGTATACCTCTTTTTAGTTGATTTGGTGATTTTAGTTCTATTTCTTTTCTGGAATGCTTTCCTTCTATGTGTGCTTAATCTTCTGTAAAAGCTTTGATGTTCAAGGTTTTGACAATGGTTAACAGGCGGCATTTCAACCCACTTGGTAAAGAGCATGGAGTGCCTATGAATGCAATCCTTGGATCTAGATTTAAGGAAAACCCAATGGCAGAACCTTCCGAAGTACTTTAACAATTTCCCAAGTGAGCAGGCTCCATTTGTTGCGGACGGCACAATTCAGCAATTATTTGAATGGCATCACCTTCATTTTTATTGAATGCATCATTGTGGACTATAAATCAAAAAGAAAGGAATCATTTTATGGTGTACTTTCTGGCTATTGAGCATAATTGCATTATTAGAGATCCATCTTGTGAACTTCATAAGACTTTTACATCTCAATGTAGATCTTGAGCTTGATGTTAAAGGCAGTCCAGATGTTTATGCATCTTTTGAGAAGAGTTCAATGTTAGAGAAGCTAGTGAAATTATTTGGAATAAAGATTCTTGATTTCTTTCTTTTTTTTTTTTTTTTGGTAAGGAATATTGTTAGAATCGGAGTGACATTTTTAGTTAACAAATATAACACATTTACTTGATAAATAATTTAATGTCATATAACGTTTTAACACATAACATATTATGACTTTATATAAATTATGTCACAACAATGTGTAAATTGTACTATAATTATGCATAAGGCATATTACGGTTTGATATAAAATTAAAATTTACAGTGTGAAAAACTTAAAAACTTATCACGTCTTAATTTATAATATGTAGCCACTTTATGCAACTTGTATTACAATCATGTACAAAAATGTTCTAAGACTATGTACAGGTTTTTTTTTTTTTTTGAAAAATAAGACTATGAACAGAATATATCACCATACGTATTAATATTTTATACAAACCATATTACAACTGTATACAAACTGTTCAACCATTATGTACATGGAATATCACTAAATATACAACTAAATGCCATATTGTACAAAATATATTATAGCTAAATACATTAACATGTCAACACTTTATACAAATTATAGGATGACTATGTACAAATTATATTACTATTATGTATGTGATATATAACTATTTGATAGACAATTAAATATCCCGTTGGATAAAAGATACTGTGTTGTATCACATAGTTAACTTTTATGGACAAATTAATAAGTCATAAATTTTTTTTGGTATTATTTATGTAACAGGATAAATTAGCTTTTTTTCTTCTTTGTTAATTGTAATATTTTCACAAGTTTTGACATTCAGTTATAAAAAAAGTGAAAGTTTTGATATTTGATTAAACAAATATGAATTTATTCAATTTATAGGAACTAGATCCTTAAAATACAATAGATTTGTAGCTTTACGATCCAAAATGGGTGTTTTTCTGTTGCCGTACACTGATTATTACATTTATAATTTATCTTAGAGAAAATTTTCTCACTATATGAACACAGTGATAGTACTACCAATTGTATGAATTGTACGCTATCATTTTGTAGCTTGTATAAAGATATAATATATACTATGCAGTATATTAAATACCGTATTGATATCGGTATCAAATTTATCTAAAAAATAGTATTGTACTGATACCGGTCAATATCAGTACCGTTTCAGATAATTATTTAAAATTATAAATTAATTTCTAAATTTTATATAATTTGTAAAATGATCTTTAAATGTATTATATTGTATAATTTTAACTTAACTTTAAACCAAAAAAATTAAAATACAAATTTTTTCTTAAAACTTATTTATTTATTTATTTATTTATTTTGAGTACCAGCCATAACTGGCCAGTATTTTCTTCTGAAATGGTATTGAATACTTTGGTATTATGGCATCTTATATTTTGTGTGTCATAGTATATATATAGTGATAACACATCTTGTACATGCCAGTAGAATACTTCTGTAAAAGAACTGTAATATTTGGTATTAAGACATAATATATTTTTGTACATTGGTATTTTTATTCATAACACAAAGGAAACACTTTCACTTATGGCTCCTTTAAAAGTTGGGATGCTACTTTACAGTTCCTTAAATTATAACAAGGAAGAGGTGCAATCAATTTAATTGTTTGGAGGTTGGACAAACAACTAATCTTAAGAACAAGAATGCCTTTTTTCTTAAAATTTAAGACAATAGATGCCAATCGTCAATCTTGATTGGTCAAAAATTTTAACGGATTAATAATTTTTAAATAAATTTCATATTTTATTAAATAAACATATAAAAAATTTTCTATTAATTTTATATTAAAAATAACAAAATCGAAAAATTTAATAGAATTTTTTAATATAAAATATTATGTTACAATATTTTAAAGGAATTAATTAAACATTTAAACCAGTGAGTTTTTTATTTTAAAATTTATATTAAATAAACTGGATATACAAAAAGTAAACTTATTAGTCTTTATATATAAAAAAATATGAAATTTTTTATTAAAAAATTAAAAATTTAAGCAAATATAAACTATGTTAAAAGAATTTCAACAATTATAATTTCTTTTAAGGATTGAAAACAATGGCTTATGTTGATGTGATAATTGGAATGTTATTAGTATTTCTTCTTTTAAAAAAAAAAGTTATTAGTATTTCAATATCAGATAAGGGAATGAAATTTGTGTGCATGAACCATACGTGGGTTTGTTTACTTTATCTTTCGTTTTTTGTTTTGGTTTTCTATTTTTTTAAATAAAAAATTTGATAAAGAAAACACAATAATGCAGCACAAAAATTGATAAAGAAAACACAATTACCAATATAAAAATATAATAACCACAACATAAAATTATAATCCACAATCCAACTAAAGAAATGAAGTTTAGGGAATGTTTAGTTGTGGTTTATAAAGGTATTATTACTTTATCCTTTAACCTTTGTAAAATGATGCATTTTTTTTCTTAATGTTTATAAAATTGTGTAAATTGACCATTTAATAATAATTTTATTAAAATTTTTAATTACTTTTTTAATAATTAGTTAATAGTTCATTTATAAAATAATGATAAAATTAACATTTATCTAATAAGATCTTAATGAAATTAGCATTAAAAGAGTAAAATGTACCATTTTGTAAATATTTTGAGGTAATATGTATTATTTTGTAATATTAGGGAACAAATTATACTATTTTACAAATATTATAAAGTAAAGTAATACCTTAAAAATATTAATAATCAAATTAAATTATTTTTTAAATGTTATGAAATAAATTATACTTTTAATTTTTAAAAAATGAAGTTAATTAATAATAAATTTTTAATTAAAAATTATCATTAAAAATAGATTGAAAATCATCCGAAGCCTCGTCAAGTGTTACCCATGCGTAAGATTAATTGATATTCCCTAGGCTAATCTAACCTAAACCAGAGTTAAAATGTTAGGTAGAAGAAAACCAGGTGGTCTTCTCATTTTCGCCTTGGGAAAATCATCAGTCAAAGCAACCCATTTAGCAAGTTACCGTATTGATCTGGTAAAAAGTTGCATATGGACGTGGATTGCCAAGAAAAGGAAGACTTGGAAAATAAACTCATTACAAAATATCCAGACCATTTTTCATCCGTCGAAGGAGTTGGGAGTTGGGACCACTCCTTACACAATCTTCTTTACTTTTTAATGAAAAGAAGAGCTTTTATTCTTATTTTTCAAAATAGTATGAATACAACTTTAGACGATAAAATGATAGTATCGAGACCCTTTATTAAAATTAGTAAGAAATGGATGCAGTTGTTGTGGGGCTTCATCATTAATATGATATTGTTAATTCAACATAAATGGAATTGTTGCGAGAGGCTTTTCATTGGACTAACAGGTTTTTTTTTTGTAATTTTTAAATGAAATGAAGTGTAACTCTTCACTTCGATTACAAGCAACCAATTAATTTTTTAGGGTTGTTTGTTATTATTATAAGTTATAATTTTTATTTATTATTTTGATATATTTTTATTAATTTTTGTGTTTTGTTCTCGATTTTTATATTATATTAATGTGTTATCTTTATTGATTTTTGTATTAAAAACCAAAATTAAAAATTTCATCTATACCAAACAAGCCCTTAAATTCTTGTAATCCCTTTATCACTGAAAATTGTTGATGCTGTTATTTCTGCTGTGGCAGAGGATCTAACCTCCATGGTGTTTAGTTTCATAAAAGAAAGGTGAAGCTAATTAACAATAGTTACACTAAATTATTGGTAGTTGTATAATCATGTAAAACAATTCGAGAGATTAATTTATGTTAACAATTAAAAGGTATTTTACTTTTATTAGTTCTTATATTTTTTTATTAGTAGATTTTGATACTTATTTTGATGTTGATTTAAATTGATTAATTAAAATTTTTATATTTATTATACTTTTAAAAATTAACCTCCATCTCTTCTCAATTAGTTAAACGATTCAAATTGAAATAATATTTATTTTGAAAACTTATCAATTAAAATTTTTGTGCACACTGCTATCATGAAATTAATTCACTTGGCGCATGCAATAGGATTTGTCCATTCGTTATTAGTTGAATTGTTTAAAGATAACTTATTTATTTTATCTAATATTTTTTATTATCTAAAACACATGTTATCTTTATCTTTTATATTTTATTGAATACAATTAATAAATATTATATCATATAAATTATAAATTGTTAATACGAATAAATTTATATATGAAAATATTTATAATGTAAGGTAATTGATTATTTTTATGAGAATATTTTCCAATTTTTATTTAAATATTTTATTAAAACTTATGTTTTTCTATATGTCATTTTTAAAAAGTTTAGATAATTTTTTAAAAAAATTCAGAAAATATAAATTTTATAGACTTATTCACTTATTTGAATCAAGATAATTCAAATTATTATAATATATATCTATTAAAATTTATTATTAAAATAACATTTTTTTACTTCTCACAACTTTTAATATATATTCTTAAAATGAAAAAAGTAAATCAAATCTCATTTTTAGCTTTATTAAATGTGAAATATCTTTAAAAATTATCAACAAAAATTTAGTACATATAAATTATCATGATGTTGGTGAGTTGAAGCACACTTCAATTTATAATCTTAGTCCCCATTTGTCTATGTCTTTTATTTTTATTTTTATTATTAAAAATAAACATAAAAAATTAAAACTGAAAAATAATATATAAATAAAATGCAAAAAAATAAAAACAAAAAAACTACAGGCCTTGTTTAGTTGGATTTTAACTTTTGGTTTTAATTTTCTATTTTTCTAAACATATAAATAAAAAAACACACTAATATAACATAGAAATAAAAAAATATAAAATACAAAAATCACAATTTATAATTCAACTAAACATCTCCGAAATCAATAATTATCCATTAATAGTTTTCTTATTTGATATTATATACTAAAATTTTATAATAATTTGTTTTCTATTTTTTTTTGTGATTACGATCTAATACATTTACGGTTGAAATTGACTATATAGATGCTTTTGATCCGTTGGAAATATCTATACATATCGTGCTGTAAATATCCGACATTAAATTGTTATATTGTAGCAAGCTAATAACTTGACGATGATAAACTCAGTCGGCTGAAAAGGGCCAGGTGTCCCATTTCAGTAGAATTCAGATGTCTATAACAATACTTTTAAAAAATAATATTAGTTAGTACTTTATACAAAAGGCTTATAAATTTCTATTTTAATTTTTTAAATGAAAATTATATTTTTTATATATACTTTTAAAAAAATAGATTGGAGTTTAAAATAAAATTTTATAAATATAAACTTTATAAACTTATTTACTTCTACAAATTCAAATAATTAAAGTCACTAAAATATAAATCTATTTATTCTAAAAATTTTATATTAGGACAATATTTATCTCTTAGGATGTATTCTCTAAAATGATAAATTTACCTTTTATAATAATATTAAAATGAAGAAGATAAGAAAAATAGTGTCTTTATATTTTCAAGCTCTCGGGTCATGTTAGCCAAGAGAAGTTAGATTTCTACTCTTAGTAAATTTTATCTTTTTTAAGCTTAAGCAAGACCATTTTTATATTAAAATTTAAATTATTTTTTCTTATCAATATTCTTTAAGTAACATGCTTCAAATATAAAATTTAAATTATATACAAAATTTAAATTATTATTTAATTATTAACCTTAATAATTTTTAAAATATAATATTTGGATTTATTTGTTTGTTTGTTTGTTTTTTATTTCTATTTTTAAATATAAAAATTTAAAAAATAATTCATAAATACAATATAAAAATAAAAATAGTATAAAAATAAATAAAAAATAAAAAATGAATCAATCAAACTTTTAATAAAAAAGATATTCAAATTATAATATTAAATTGTTTTAAATAATTATCCATAAAATTCTTGTATTAAAAATTAATAGTAATTAAATTAATAATTCAATAATTTAATTAAACTGCTCTCCTCTGCCCAGTGTGAAGATAAGCTGACAATTTCATATGGCTAATTGTTGAACTGACAAACTGACAAGATCGCTTCTGCCATTGCTTAATAGCCGGAGTATTAAGCCACTGCGCTTCATGATTGCTTCTGCCATTCTTGACCCGGAGTGTTAGTAGATTGACAACATAAGTCAGTTGTCTGGAGAAATGTAAATATCTTAAGTCTGCAGAAATCATATTACTTTATTACTGTTGAGCCACTATACTGCATTATTGCCTCTGCCACTTTCTGTACATGTCAATACAGTTTGAAATACTGTAGAAAAATCAGAATTGAGTATAAATTATAAAAAATATTTTAATTTTTATATATAATTTTTAAAGTTAGAATCTTTAAATTTCTTATTATATATTTTTAAAGTTAGATGGTTATATTAGTAAAAAGGTTTATAAATTTTTGTCTAATTTTTTAACTGAAACTTAAATTTTTATATATGTTTAAAAAATTTTAGATTAAATTTAAAATAAAATTTTATAAACTCTTTTACTTTTACAAATCAAAATAATTAAAAACATTAGAATATAAATCTACTCATTCTAAAAATTTTGTTTTAAAAGGAAATTTATACTAAAATTTACAATAAAAAATTTAAATTTAGATTAATTAATTTAAAATAATTTATTATTGAGTTAAAAATAATATTAAGTTTGTACTTTATATTTATAAAAAGATTTATAATCTTTTTTTAAAGATTTTTTAAAATAAAAATTTATGTTCTTTTTATATATGCCTAAAAGTAAATTTAGACCAAAATTTAAAATAAGAATTATCAAATACAAATTTGGTGGACATTTTTACTTTCTCAAATTAAAATAATTAAAATCTCTAAAATATTGATTTGGTTGAAGGCGTGTAAATTATAAAATCTTTAAAATGGCAATGCATTTATCATATTATAAAATAATTACCAAATTAATGTCATGTTTAGTTCTAATTTGATTTTTTATTTACGTTTCATGTTTTTTTAAATAAAAAAATTGAGAAGAAAAATATATTAATATAATATAAAAATTGAAATAAATAATACAAAAATATAATAATTATAATAAAAAAATTAAAACTTACAACCCAACTAAATATACCTTAAATTTAATGCTTAATTGCCTTATCTTTCAATTCTTGTCCTTCACTGAACTACTCTCCTCTTAAAAAAAAGGCAGCACGAGAAGAAAAAGAAGAGGAGGATGAAGCTGATAGTAGTTTCATTAAGTTCCGTTTTTTACAAGCTGGCGAACAAGGTGGAACAAGGTTGCCATGAATTAACCCACATGAAACTACTATCAGTTCCTCATCATTTCTTCTTTTTCTTCTTGTGCTGCCTTTTTGAGAAGAGGAGAGTAGTTCATTGAAGGAAAAGAATTGAAAGATAAGGCCATTACGCATTAAATTTAAGGTATGTAAAATAAATATTATAAAAATATAATAATAATTAATA
Organism: Pinacopodium congolense; assembly: GCA_028565735.1. Lineage (NCBI taxonomy): Eukaryota > Viridiplantae > Streptophyta > Magnoliopsida > Malpighiales > Erythroxylaceae > Pinacopodium > Pinacopodium congolense. The sequence continues at coordinate 8,843 of JAOXYD010110434.1, forward strand.
ACTAATCATATAAAAATATAAATTAATAGATACAAGACATTTTGCACAAATTCAAAATTTTAAAAGTTAAAAAAGATTTTATTACTACGTCATAAAATAATTTTAAAATTTTGTAAAGAGTTTTCATATTATGTTATTTTTTATTTGTGAATAAAATGAAAAAAATATTTCAATCCCTCTATTATATTTCATTTTTTCGATCCAATAATTTAATTATAATTTATTTTTTTCAATCACATGCTATCCTATATTATTATCTATTTTTATTAAAAAAATTTCTATTAGGTGCAACACCCTTAAACAATTTCTCATTTATTTTTTAAGTTAAAGCTTTACAGTACCAAAGTAGTAATTAACAAGAACAAAAATATTAGGTGGTCTGAAGAGGGTTGGGACTGTAAACAATGATAGCGCTTAAAGATCACAAATGTTGAAAGATGGTGAGCTTTATTTGGGACTATTGTAGCCAATTACTTTTGGCATGTGCATTGCTTCTTCCATACTTGTAACCGAAATAATCATTGAAAAGGAAAGAAAAGGAGTTGCTGGATAAATCATTGTTTCCAACTTCTGGGAAGGAAATGTTTATCTGTGCTTTCATGAATCGCAGTTACTTAGCTTGTTTTACACTCTTCTTGATCCTGCAGTCTGAAATTACAAAATTTTGGGTAGATGAGGGAGCTGTTGGTAGTAAATCAAGGACTAAATAAATTGGGCGAAAATTTATTACTTTTCATGCAGAGAAAATTTATTCCTTGGGACATCTTCTTTATGTACTATTCTCCTGTTTCTTTGCCTCAAATGAACATGAAGGAATAGTTTATCTTTTCCATTTTGTAGGCTTCATAACCCTATTTGACATTTAGTTCTTGGGGGCCTTTACCCGAGATATCTTATTCTCTTCCTCTTCAAGTAATGGAAATAGAAGATGGATCTAGTTCCACATGTCTGAATCCAGCCAATCAAGACCATTCATGGATTTTTCTTCTTTTTGGTACTAAAACAACTTTGATTGATTCTGAAGTATGAGAAACATTCAGGCTTCCAATTTCTTGTAGAATTCTAGCTTAAGATCTTTCTTTGTACATGATATTGAACTTAAACTTGCTCTATAATTCTGCGGATGAGGGTCAGGATATAGAAGGCATTCCGAGTGAAGGTATAGAAGTTACTTGTCATTAGTAATCACACTTCCACCTGATAATATGTTATCCTAATTTTTGTGAACGCTTATTTTTATTGTGTATGAATTGTTATTGGCTGCCTATTAATTAATGCTGGATGAGATGAACTAAAGCTTGCTCTATAATACGTGAAAGTACATAGGATCTTTTTGGTGGTATTGTAATAAGCCACATGAGACTTTTCTTTAAACAACACCATTTGTTTTTCCTATTTAATTTGAAGGATTACATGTCATGGTTGCTCTCTTGAAATGCCTAGTGAGTAATATTACATCACTTTAAGAGGCTTTATGAGCTTTAACTTTATTTCTATGGCCTGAATATCAGTTGTTCAATCATGGTTCTCCTATATTAGGTCTTGGCATGAAAAATGCAGCATGGGGGGTTTTTTTTTTAATTTTATTTTTATTACTCGCAATATCTCCTTTCTTCAAGTTAATGAGGCATACTGTGGTAATTCTCTTATTTCTTGTAGGATGGAGCTCATTTCATGATTTATACACCATCTGATCCACTTTTATTCATTGCAGTAAAGGTAACTAGTCAGATATTTAATTCTTCTTGGTTTTGGAGAAATCTTGTTTACCATTTTTCTGTTCAACATAAGGTGCCCTTTCAAGCTACTTATTAGAATTGTTTTGTTCTGGCAATTTATAAGGAGATTCCTAGTAGGTTAAAGATAAGGATAAGAATATTCTGTCACATTAGAGAGAAATGTATTCTAGTTCAAAAGATAGAGAGTCCCAAATTATCATATTTTGGCAATAGCAAGTGCTAAGAAGTGAGCAGCTTTCACTTTGCTAGGAGCACAAGAGGAGAGACTAAAAGAGAACCAAATCTGGATTTGTAAAAGCCTAAGTAATCCTGAAACATGTAGGGATCTTATAAGCCATTTATTTTCAAGTGCAAAGCTAAGCGATTGATGAAGACCACTAAAGCTTAAGCCTACTAACAGTGAAAATGTCAGTTGCACTCTATTGTATCATCAAAACCTGTAAAAACGTTGTTATGAAACTGTAAATTTACTGAAAGTATAATAGAAGTTGTCTTGGAAACCTTATGGCTGAAGCTTTTACTGGTAATAGTAGAAGTCTCCCTTTGTCTCTTCCTCCCCATCTGTTATAGTTCTTCTGATTTGGTTTTTCTCCCTTCCAAATTTTAGGTCACCTATCAAGTGTGGTATTTGCTGATTGGGAATATGTTTTTACAGGATCAGAATGTGGAACTGCAAATCATTGATGATGGAAACACATGCTTCCATCATAGAACCTGTTTGCTGCCTTCTTTTGTTTTCTGCTCATGTAATCTGCAGTTTGTGTTGTTGTTTCAATTGTTGTTGCACAAGTTCTAATAACATTGAGAGATAGATTGGTATATAGTTGAAGCATGATTACTTCTTCATGACAACTCAAGCAACATCATTCTTTCATCTGAAACAGGATCTCTTCTGGAGGA
>JAOXYD010110443.1:0-11481 GCA_028565735.1 Pinacopodium congolense
CCTTAGCTCCACATATATGCTCTTACACTTTACACATCAACCTATCTTATAAACACCAAAGACTTAAACATTAGTAAGAATAATATTTTGTCATCATCAAAACACATTGTTAGAACCACCTTGTTTCAACACTAACATATTCAAGATTTATCTTGATTTAATGTTCAACCCTAATTTACTTAGATTTTAAATTCCCTTAAGCAAATTATAATCTTTCTTAAGCTGTATAATTCCAATCCTTTTGGTTGGTTAATAAGAATCTCTTTTGAATTAAAATCCTAATTAGATGTATTGCTTTGATCTATATATTTTATTATTTTGGTTAGGTTTGAATCTAACTAAAAAAACTTATGTAAGCTTATTTCTAACATCCCATGTAGGCGTCTTTATTCATAAATTGATCTATTCATATAAGTGATTTCTTATTCTAAATATATGAAATCAAATAATCAATTGAAATCACATGCAATATTTTTATTCTAATACAACTGTATCAATGAATAAAGCTAAAGTAATCTCAGTATTTTACTTTAAATCAAAGATCAACATTAAATAAAAAGCATCTAAGGTTTATCCCATCTAGATCTTAAAGAAAAATCTAGTTCATAGCAAAAATATTAAATACAATAATGATAAAAAAGGAATAAAAATTTAGGAAACTAATTCTCATAAAATTCCTTTCTTAAACCTTCATTTCATTCTTATTGGAAATCTTCTTATTTGCTTGAATCTTGACTTTAATCTTGATTTGATCCTTTTGAATGGGTTCTATTGTTGTGTTGGTTAGGTGACTTATAAACTTTTAATGAATTTGAAATGATTTTACTTTAAAAACCAATGGTATTGAAGCAAGTGCACCTATCACAAAATTAATATAATGGAGTAAATTTAAGACTCCAGATGTCGATCCCATGAGAAAAATGGCTTAATTACTAGGTTAATTAGATTACAATTATTTAGGAAAATCCAAACAATTTGATTAAAACCTGAAAATTGCTAAACTAGTCTAACTTGACTTAAGCACTTCGAAAATAGTTTTTAATTGCTTTTGAAAATTTTTGAAAATTACCAAATGTGTAAATTAGCTAAGGATTAGGTGATTGATTTTTTAATTGAGTTTTAAACACATTTAAGGGCTAGTTAAAGTTCCTTCACAAAATCAAAACAAAGCTATGGTTACGACTTTGCTTTTTCTCCATTGAATCTTGTTTAAAATTAGGTTATACTTCAAATCAAGTAAATAGGCTTTAATTTCAAGAAGGTGAGTTTTGGAATTTTAATCTCAGATCTTTAACTCTTACAAAAAATCCAAGTTTGGTCATGCAAGGATTACTTCATGTTGCTTATTGATTTTTCTAACAATTTAAGATAATTTCTCAAGCTTAACTTATTCAAACTCTAATCCTAGGTGACTAGCACAAATTCTGATCTTTTAAACCTTTAATAAACAAAAATCAAACCCTATAACATGTCTTTAAGCTCTATTAAATAATAAAAACACCAATCCTTAGCAATAAAAATGATTTAGCCACACATTTTGATCAAGACGTATAAGATATACACTTTAAATAATATGCATTGATAGATATGAAAATATGACCGTAAATATAAAGTTTAGAGGTTACAGAATATTTAAGAAAGACTTTTGGATGTGTCTTAAACTTCCAACTTGATTTTGGACTCCAAAAAAGTTCTATTTCATCAAGATCTTGCAAAAAAATCAGAGAATATTAATAGATATGAGCATAAGAGCATAAAAATTGATTAATCCAAAAAATAGAGTAAAACAAATGATAATTTGTGTTAAGAAACCCCCTTAGATAATTCCTAGACTCAAATATTAGTCTTAACAACAAGCTCAAATGTTCAAAATCAACAGAGAATCAAATGTTTGCCCAATTATGTAAACAACGTGTTTGAAGCTTATATATTCTAATAATAAATCAACAGAGAATCAAGAGTGTCTCTCTCTTGTTTCAGATCTGTTTCTTGCTTGATTCCCCCTGAAATATGAGTTGTTTGTTTATTTTTACAGCTTTAGCAGCCTCCCACATGTGTTAACAGACAAGACCATTAATGGAGAGCATGTCTAAGCTGCAATTTTGGAGATTTGAGGTTGATATTATTGACTGACCCTATCAATGGCAAGCTGAGTCGAATGACAACGACGGACTAAAGGGCGCCATTGATGGTCGAATGATGAACTCATTAATGGCCCCTACTCATCCATCAACGTGATCCTATGAGGGTGCTATTGATGGCCTGGACTAAAGATTTTTCTTCTAATTTTTACTCTAATCTTCATCTTTAAGCTCCATCTTATAAAGTAAATATAATAATACATAAATTAAACAATTAAGCACTGAATTAGGGATCATAATTCAATAAATTATTAATCAAAATGCAATCGATTTGACCCTTAGCATCTATCTTGCGTCAAAATGATTTTGGAGTGAGTTTTCCTTTTTTAGTTGGTAGTTGGGAACTTTACAAGGTCAAAAACTAATGCGAAACCTAAAAACGCGTTTAAATACGTGAAGCTATCAGATTCTATGGCCAGAGTCACGATTGTAACTTAAGTCGTGGAACCTATTAAAAAATAAAAGCTAATGTTTCTCCAACAAAAGTCATGGCTTAGGTCATGGCCATGACTTAGGCTGTGAAACACACCGTTTTGCCTTCTTCCTAAGCTGTGAAACACATTGTTTTGCCTTCTTCCTTATGCTCTTCAGTCTAATGAATCATTTAGTCTTTTCTACTATTTTAATCAACATCTGAGGCCTACAAAAACAAACATTATTATACAATCTCATATGAGCAATATTAGATTCAATAATTAAAACATTTAAGTGCAAAAATTATGTGAAATGACTTCAAAGCTAAGCCTCAAGAGATTAATATCAAACAAAAAATATGTATAAATTAGGCCATATTAATATCCTACTTAGAATAGTTTTGAGGGTTAGTTTATTGGCAATTGGTGTATTTCAATGTAATCTATGTAGTTGACATAATTATTATTAAATAACTTTTGATCAACTTTTAAATTTTTGTTTTGATTTTTTTGTGATTTGTATGTGTTTAGAGATCCTTTTATGAAATATTAAGTTTTTAAGGACATTCAGTAGAGATTTTTATGTAAAATTAGAATAGAGGGTTTAATTAAATAAATAAATTTATTTAATAAATTAAAACACTAATTAAAAATATTGAATAAATGCATATAAAAATTTCACTTCGCTAGCTTTATATTAACAAAAAGGATGAAGTTAAAGAGTGATGTTATTAGCCATTTGAGAAAGTGACCTAACTGAGTAATTAGGAGTATTTATAATAAAGTGTTTACCTTTACATCAAAAGACTATAAAAAAAGCTTCTAAATGTATCCTAATTAAGTAACTGCACATATTTATGACAAGGTATTTACCCTCACATTATGTTCAGTGATTTCTACATCAAATTTCTAATACTTTAAAAACACCTTTGAACAAGTTTGCGTATGGATTTGTATATAATTTATTGGATACTTAGATGTTATATATCAAAGGTTGCTATAATTAATAGTGTGATTGTGTATGAATCGAGCCATTTTAATCATGATTGAAATAGGAAATATTTGCTACGTTCAAGTGCACTGGTTTTTTATTTTTTTGTACTTAATTAACTTTTAAATGTTTTTAGTTACAAAAACTTTTAATTACTTTTGGGATTATTTTAAGAGTATATCTAATTGATTGCTTGAGGACATACAACAATTTCAGTGTGGGAGTATTTAATAAAACCTAATTTATACATATTTTCAGTTTGATTTTGATCTCCAAAGGCTTAGATTTGAGACCATTTCACGTAATTTTTACACTTAAATATTTTAATTATTGAATTTGGTATTACTTGCATGAGATCATACAAGAATAATTGTTTTTATAAGCCTTAAATGTTGGTTAAGATTGTGGAAAATATTGGATGATTCATTAGATTGAGAAGCGGAAGAAAGGAGGCAAAACACAGTTTTCAAAATTTTGATTTTTGTTAGAGAAAAGTCAAGTTGCTACTTTCCAGTAGGTTCCATAGCCTAAGTCACAACCATGACTCTGGCTATGGAATCTAATAGCTTCACATATTGAAATGTGTTTTTAGTGTTTCTTATCAGTTTTTGATCATATAAAGCGCCCATCCACCACCTAAAAGGGGAAAACTCACTCTAAAGCCATTTTGACATAATGAAGCCATTCAAGAGGATCAAATCAAGACTAACGTGGAGATTCAAACAGATAAGAAGATTTCTAGCAAGATTGAAGTGAATATTCAATAAGGGGATTTCATGAGAATGTGTTTTCTACCTTCTTATTCTTTCTTTATCATTATAGTATCTATTTTTATTGCTATAAACTATATTTTTTAAAAGATTTAGATGGGATAAACCTTGAATAGTTTTTTTTAATTGTTGTTCTTTTATTTAATGTAAAATTCCCAGATTTACATTATGTTTATTTATGGATACAATTGTATTAGATTGAAAGTTTTGCATGCAATTTCAATTTATCATTTAATTTTCCATATTTAAATTGAGAAATCATTTACATGACTAGACCAATTCATGAGTGAAGAGACTTGCATGAGATGCTAGAAATGGCCTTACATAAGTTTTTCATATTAGAATGAAATATAAAAATAATAATAAAATCTATAAGTTGAAGTAATGCATCTGATTGAATTTTAATTGAGAAGAGATTTTAATTAATCAACTAAGAAGATATGAATTATATTACGAAAGAGATTATACTTTGTTCAAGGGATTTTATGGTTTGAGTAAATTAAGTTAAATATTAATCTAGGTACAACTTGAACATGTTATTAATTTTTTAGTTTAGTTAATAATTAAACAATCAATTGTTCGTTTTGTTAGATCAAATAATAGAAAGATGAATAGTATTGCTAATTCTAATCCTTGTGCGAATGATATTCAATTCACTAATATATTATAATAATGATTGGTGCACTTATTTAAAGTTGTGAAGTATATAACTAAGTGTTTTAAAATTAAAAATTCATACATCCGTGGAATTTGTCATTTTTAAAAAAACTTTATGACGTGACTATATACACGATTTTCACTTGAAGTCCGATTGCTATCATACTGCTTTCATGCATGTAGCTTTCGTATCTATGACTTTGATATGCCTTAAGCTTTCATTAAACCTGGCAAAAATTATTACACATCCTCCATTTATTTTCAACACATAGTCATCAGCGTTAATGACTATTTTATGAGCGACCTTTACTTTATAGAACAAATAATCACATCCTAGACAAAGATGGTGTTAGTAGGTTCAGATTCTGGCCATAAGAAAGAACCTGTTATCGAAAAAAATTTAATATGAATCACGATCATGCGTTGTAGTATATTAGGAAGAAAAGGATAGTCCTTTTTTCATCTAACATAAAACAAAAAGAAACCACTACATGCCATTTATCTGTGGAAAGTTTGCCCCCAACTTAACAAGATGGAAAAGAAATTTAAACGTGATTGAGATGGAATTGTAATATGTGTGTAACAAGTATTTTAATCTATTATTACATGACGATGTTTCTTCTTCCTAAAAATTTGTCACTTCTATAGTCTTCATGAGTTATGATGGCTATAATAGTATAATTTTGTTTTGACCAATCTAATATTTCGAAAAACATGAATGATTCATTTGAACCAAAATATGTCGAGCAATTGAAATTTCAGGCAGCATTAAAAGATTAATAAAGAAAAAAGGCTCTTAAAGCAACATGAAAACAACTTACTATTTACAATTTAATTAAATGTATATTCCCTTAATTGTTCTTATAATAATAAAACTTACATTACTATTGAATTTCAAATCCTTGGTAGGGATTTAAGGGAGGAAGAACCAAAGATATGTTCTTAATGTAGACCGTGGACAGGTTAAGAAGAGCAAACGTTAAGTCATTGTTATTAGTGACGATAGTGAACCACACAATAGGATTGATGAACCTAGGCTTATGAAGATAGAAAGTATTAACCTCACTATTAACCGACCCACCAATTAGCACTTACTTGAATTTGGAGTGACATAATTTTCTAACTATTTTTATGCGTGAAAATACAATTATCTAAGCATTTTCCAGAAATTATTGTGTGATAGTCCAATGTCTTCTTCTCATAAAGAGGTGAGACATTAAATTCTAGCAAACTTGTTATACTTATGTGGCTTAGAAAAAAAAACTTTGAAAAAAATTCTAATAGCCGTGATGTATTTTTTTGGCTCAAATTAGAAAAAAACTCAAACAAAGTTTTTGTAAATGCCTATTATTAATATTTTTAATTAATTTTTGCAACATGTATTTTAAAATTTTAACTATATATAAAATAATCAAATATACTTATTAATATTTTTGACCTTTATCTCTGAATAAAGATGGATTTTGATACTTTGCAAAGAAAGATGATATCCAATTACAATATAGTCCATGTTCTACAAGTAATATGCATTATAATCAACTATTGATGTCCTTAACTATGTATGTTGTCTCTTTCCTTCAACTAATGATCCCTGAAGATGAAAGAGATTACACACGAAACATTTCAAAAAATTTATTGAAGTTTACTAAATATGACTTTAAGGCCAAATAAGAGAATGATAAATAGTATTCCAAAATTATATTTCATACAACTTAAAGCATGATTTAAAGTGTTCATATGGACCATAATGTGTGAAATTTGTTGAAAATTCATCTATTATTACTATCAAAATGTGTATATATATACAAGTTGAATATGGACTCTTTAAGGATACTTTCCCTATTTACATCTGATGCCATAGGAAATAATTCCTATAATTGCATAATTCCATATTTCATAAAATAATAAACTCCAACACTCTTCTTTAAATTGGCTTGTGCAAATTTGAAACACCTAGCTTGCTTAACAATAATTTAAATCTATCTTTCCCTAATGCTATAGTGAAAAAAATCCACCATTTGATATTTTGTTCGCACTTTCACAGGGACTACTTCCTTTGACTGGACTCTTTCTATCACAAAATAACAATTCATTTTTACATGTTTTGTCCTTTCACGGAAAACTAGATTTGCAGCAATGTGTAGAGTTTCCTGGTTATTGCAGAAGAGCTCTATTAATTCTTTTTGAGATACTTTCAAATCCTTCAACAACCATTTACCCTATTGCTAGTAGCTTGAGTTGATAGGTTGCAAGCTTGATACACATGTTTTGGTCTTGTGTGTCCTTAACTTAAAATAGGTGGCCTAACAGTCGCTGCCTGACTAAACATACCAATATTCACCAGATTCATATGGGTTACTAAGGAGTAGAGTTTCCTAGTTATTGTAGAAGAGCTACATTGATTCTTCTTGAGATACTTTCAAATCCTTAAACAACCATCATAACCAAGTTATCTCAATAACTATGGCATCCATAGCTCTACATTTTGAGTCTGCTAATGAATGAGCCACCACTGATTGTTTCTATGTTTTCTTGGAAGTTGGTGACTCACCTAGTTTAGTAAAATACTTTGTGGTGAATCTTCAAGAAATGAAACAACTACCCTAATCATCATAAAAAATGCTCTAAGCTTTAAGTCATTATTGGTAACAAAATGCCTTGTCTTGTTGCTAAATAGCGAATACATGAAAGGATGCATCTAAGGTGTTTACTTTTGTGACTGGATAAACTGACTAAGAATATTCATAGTAGATATGATATTTAGTCTTGTAATGGTGAAGTATAATAATCTTCCTACTAGTTTTCTATACTAGTTCGCATCTATTTCTTGATCATCATTGTCCATATTTAGCCTATGATTATACTATGTTGGGAATATGTTATGTGATACTGAACTTGTCATTAAGGTGTTTCTTAACCTTTCTTATCATTGATATATCATTTATAGCTAGTACGACATCATCAACATATATTAGACTAGTGACAAAACTATCTCCAAAATTGTATAAAAACAATGAATGATTAGCCTTTGATTGCTTGAAACCCATATTAAGTAAAGCAATAGTAAACTTGTGGTACTAATTTCTAGAAGCCTGTCGTAACTTCTTTAGTTTGTTGACTCTTGTCTCCCTTTTCATGTAAACCCTTATGGAATTTTCATGTAGACCTCCTCAAGATCACTATGAAGAAATGCATTGTTCATATCCAACTGGTGAACTTCCTATCATTTGACTACTGCAAATGCTAAGAGACATCTCACCATGACAAGCTTTATAACTGTGCAAAAGTTTCATGGAAGTTTGTCCCTTCTATTTGACTGTAACCTTTTGCCATAAATTTTCTTTGTAGTGCTCTATTTCTCCATTTGGCTTGAATTTAACCTTGTAAACCCATTTGGAATCTATGTCTCTCTTCTTTTTTGGAAGCATCTCCAAGTCCGAAGTTGCACATTTTTTAAAACTTGTATTTCTTTTGCCACAACTTCTTACCATTGTTTGTGTTTTATTGCCTAGAAGAATTATTTTTGTTCATTGTGTGATGTGATGGACACTAGAAAACTTTGTATGAGTGCAACAATTTATCATATGAGATATAGGAAGATAAAGGATACACCAAGGATTTCCTAAGTGAAGGTGTCAATTTAGGTTGTGTGGTGAAGGGTGGAATGCCAAATTCAAAGTTGTCAAATCATTTAGCTATCCTTTTGGCTCGTTTGCTTTCTTGTGTGTTGCCATGTGACGGATCGATGATAACTTGTCTTTGTTACTCTCATTAACTCTTATCTTTCTTGTCTCTTATTTAGATTATTCTACCAGCATATGGTCTTTATAGGGGTGTATTTTATGGTATTTTCATGTGTGATCAAATGTGACTTGACCCCTATTTTGATGTATAAATGGTTAATTTTTATTTATTTTGAGTTTAAATGCATAATTGATCACTTGATACAAATATTGGTTGAAAATACCAAATTTGAAAGTGATTCAGAGTAAAATAGAGTAAGAGAGTGTTGGATGGGGACTTAAACAACGATTGTTATGTTTTCTAAGCGATGCCATTTAACTTCTAACAACCGCCATTTAGGGTCTGGTGTCAAGTTCTTAAATGGTGGTTTGACGAGGAGCCATTTAAGGTACTGTTAACCACTGTTTAAAATCTTCAAAACATTATTTCATTCTAAATTAAGGACGTCTTTTGCTATCTAAATGTCACATACCTTAATTGAGGACTTTAAAGGCTAGAGAAGACCATTTTCATTAATTTTTGGCTCCCACTTGGGCAACCCTTTGTTTCTTCTTATTTTCTTTATGTTTTTGGGTTATTTCTTTATCTTTTAACCTAATGTTGGTTAATGTTCTTAGATTCAATTGTTTATGTGCATAAATCTTAGTTTATTTATCTTTTCATTGCTATCTTTCTTATTTTCATTTTATTTTCGTTGTATTTCATTTTTTTCCTTTTTGAATCTTTGGATTTTGTAAATTAATGTTCAATCTTTAATTTTAGTGTTGTTTATCTTGTTTTGTTTATGTTTCCTGCAATTTTAGTTTGTGTTCTTGTTAATTCTATTATGTTTATTTAGTTTTCTCTTACTTTAGAGGATATTAATGGATTAATGGGTTATAATATGAAAATTGAAATGGTTTTAATGGGTTTTTTGTTTTATACTAAGATTGAGTTAAAACTTTGATTAAATATTAAGAATTAGGAATTATATTATAAGATTAGCCATCCTATTTGTGATTTATAGTTCGATCATTGTAGCGATTACTATAAGTAGCTATATGTTAATTGATTTTGTAAGTAAAACTTAATCCACTTGGCCTAGAGTTTTGATTCTTTAGGTTATATAATCTAAGTTTACGAGATTATGGCCTAACTAAGCTGTTCCCTAGTTCCTAATGCTGTTGTACCATTAAATTTAGAGAACTTGTTATAGGTTGTGCGTAGCTAGGGGTAAAATTTCAATTATTGGATTTATCTAAAATTAAAGGAACTTAGGATGCAAGAGTTATTTGTATCTATATGTTAACATTATAAGCATTGCATAATTTACATGTTTTCGATGATCAGTTGTAATTCATGAATCTCAATAACATCTTTTACCCATCTTTTTGTTATTTTTATCTATTTCTTGTCCTTTTTCATTATTGTTCATTTGTGTTAATTTCATTAGTTTTATTTTTGTTTATTTTAATTTTAATGAACTAGGGGATTTTTATTTCTTTTTATTTTTTTGTGAAATATTAGGAATAGCTAAAGACCCTAACCAGTTCTCTGCGAGACCGACCTTGAGTTACCCTACTACATATTTGAGTAGTTAGGAATTTATTATTTGGTAATCAGTGATAGATTCATCAAATTTTTTATGCCATTACTAGGAAGCTAACGTAGTGTTTTTTTAGTTCTTGTGTTATATTTATTTTTTTTCTTAATTGATCATGGCCACCTTGTTTTCTATTTATTTAAGTTTCACATCTTTTTTAAGTGTTAAGAAATTTAAGTGGCAGTGGCTCATTATCATTGCATTTTTAATTCTAATCTTATCTATGACCTCCAAGAAAAAGCTCCAAAGCTGAATTTGTGCTTTGTTTTAGTTATTCTATATATCCTTGACTAGATTCATATAATAAACTATATGAAAGGACTTGAATCCTTGGTATTATACATTAATAGTTGCTTATTACTAACAATATGTTTTATATGTGCTTACAAAGTTTTTGCCTTAATAAAGTTGAGATTGGGAACTAGATTAAAGACATTAATTGTTGTTCTCAATTAACTCATGATTTTGGATTGAGATTGTTTGAGTAGAATATTTAAGTAATTATTTGAGGACAAACAATAATTCGAGTTTGGGGGTATTTGATAGGGATGTATTTTATAGTATTTCTATGTGTGATTCAATGTGATTTCACCCTTATTTTGAGTTTAAACGTAAAATTTATTATTAAGCATAAATATTAGTTGAAAAGATCAAGTTTGGAAGTGATTTGGAGCAAAATAAAGCTAGAGAATGCTAGACAGAGACTTAAACGACATTTGCATATACTTAATGATGTTGTTTAACTCCTAACAACTACTATTTTAGGTTTAGTGCCTGTTTGGATGAGCTTATACCAGTAGAGCTTTTTTCTGTAGATCTTTTTTTAGAAGAGCTTTTTTAAGAAGATAGTTAATTGTTTGGCTGTCATTTAAAAAAAAGCTTCATAGAGTAGATTGTTTGGTAATATAAAAATAAAAAGCACTTTTAATTTTAACAATATTTTATTTGTAATAAAAATTATTTATGAATATAAAAATTATTTAAAGTATATTAAACAATATGAAAAGCACAATAAATTAGTTATTATATAATTTTAAACATATGAAACAAAAATGAAAATATATGTAATCAAATCTTTTATATGGATTATAACATAAGTAAAATTGATATAAAAAATAAATATTAAACATATAAAAAATAGTCAAATAATATTATATAAATATAAATATAAAAATAATTTAGT
>JAOXYD010110454.1:0-11481 GCA_028565735.1 Pinacopodium congolense
TTTCTGCTTGCTATGTTTTCTGATTGACTGTGTTGCTCGCTCCTGCCTCGAAATCTGTCTACGTTTGTCTCATTTATTTATTTTATTTTTTTAAATTGATTTCTTGAACAAGGTGTAAGCCAAATTGATAGAGTGTCTAGATTACAATCCTCGTGGGATCGATATCCATTCTTTACTATAAGTACGACCCGTATACTTGCGGTTTTGAGCGTAAAACTCGTAGTTGTAGTTTTGCATCAACAGATATCTTAGGCTTATATGATTTCACATTTAGATCAACAACTAACCTTTGTGGCTTCTCTAAACATTCACCCTCTTCTTCCTTTTCTTTCTTTTTCTTTAACTCTCTTTATTCTGTCATGTCCTTCTTTCTTTCTATCTTCTTCATCTCTCTCTCTTATATTATGCTCTCTTTTTTATCTCTTTTTCTCCATTCTCCATCAACAATTTCCTTCCTTTCTCTACTACTTCTTCTTGTCCTTCTCAACCTGTTTTCCACTTCTTAAGATGATTGCCTTAAAATGCTCTCAAGGATTGGCTTCAATGGTACTTAGGAGCTTGTCAAGTAGCCTTTCCTGTAAGATTTGTGCAATTTATCCAACTTGAGCCTCCAAATTCTTAAATGACACCTCATGGTTTTGCATCTTAGACTTATTAGATTAGATATACTTCAAAATTGTTTCTTTAAAACTTGGCAACTCTCTTTAAGGTTGGTTGGCTCTAAAGCCAGAACATTGGCTTAAATTTATTATGGTGGTTACTGGTAGTTCTGATTAATGCTCCATTAAAGGTTTAAATGCTTCCTCCAACTAGAATTGTAAGTGTTTAAAAAGGATTTCCTCTTGGCCTATTAAAATTTCTACCATATTGAACTTGTTCTGGTTTTTGGGTAAAAGGACTACCTTCTTGACACTCCAATGATGTATGGGAGATACTACCATAGCTTTCACATTCACTTTTATGAGAATTACTACCAACTTCACTCATTAGACTATCCAACTTCTTATTCAGTACTTCCATTTGAGTTGCAAGAGCTAATATTTCATAAATCGCATGAATACCATATTGCTTCCTTTGATGACATTCAAAATTGTACTAAAAACTATTTGTAGACATTTTATTAATGATATTGTAGGCTTTGGTTATAGTCTTGCTTAATCCATCCATAGCATTAATATTGCTACGAGTTGAAGGTGTCAATCTAGTTTAGAAGATATTTACTTGCTGCCACGTATTGAATCCATAACTAGGACATTTGGCAAGCATTTCTCTAAATAATTCCCCTCCCTTATATAGAGTTTCATTTTTGTATTGCACAAACAAGTTGATCTTGCTATCTTAGCAGGTGGGAAAAATTTAGCTAGGAACATCTTCATTAACCCATCCCATGTAGTAATAGACCCAAATTGAAGTATTGATAACCGAGCTTTCGCCTTATCTCTAAGAGAAAATGGAAAAAGCCTTAGCCTAATTGCACCATCATAAACTCCATTTGTTTAGCCTAATTGCATCATCATAAACTCCTTTTTTTTTTGAAAATATCATAATTATTAAGGAAGTTCGGTAAATGTTCATGGGATCTTCTCGAGCTAAACCTCCAAATTTTGAGGACCTAATCATAAAAATGATATTATATGGGATTTCAAAATTATTTGTAGTGACTCTAGGCCAAACAATGCTAGCTACATGTATACCTCTATTTCCTAATGATAATTACATAATAATTGGTTCTCTATTATCAATCTGAGGTCTAATAACTACACGTTCTTCAGGATCCATCTCTACAAGTTCTAATTCTGTATCACTAAAAGTTCCTACTCCTAAAAGATTGGATGTAGTCACTCAAGATTCTTTCTTTTTTCATTCTCAATGTGAGCTTAAGTTTTGGATCGAAGTCTATTGGCTCGAGATTGCTTTCCTGAGTATGCATACAAAATTAAATAAAATACTAAACAAAGCAAATAAATAAACAAAGACAATTAAGATAATCTAAAAGCAACAAGATTACAAAACTAAAACAAATATAAAATAAGACACAAAAATTCAGAAAAATTATGAAAATAATTTTTACAACTTCTAGAGTAACTGACACTAATTTTCTTAATATTAAGGTTGTTGGTTAAGTGATTATGAAAATTGGAGTGCTTTTAATGATTTTACTTTGAAAACTAGCATTATAAGGCAAGTGAACCTATCAAAAAAGTAATAAAGTAGAGTATTTTAAACCCAAAATGTAGATCGCACAGGGAAAATGGTTAATTACTAGGTTAATTAGATCACAAATATCTAGAAAAATCCACATAATTTGATTAAAGCTTGAAATTTTCTAAACTACTTCAACCCGACTTAAACACTTTGAAAATGAATTTTTATTGCTTTAAAAAATTTTAGAAATTTTCCAAATGTGAAAATTAACTAAGGATTTGGTGATTGATGATTTAATTGAGCTTTAAATAATTTTTAGGGCCGATTAGATTTCCTTCACAAAATCAAAACAAAACTATGGTTAAGACATTGCTTTATCTTTATTAAACTTAGTTTAAAGTGTGGTTATACTTCAAATCTAGTCAATGAACTTTAATTTCAAGAAGTTGACTTTTGAAATTTTAAACTCAAAACTCTAACTCTCACAAAAAAATAATTTTTTTCATTCATGGATTAATTTTTGTTACTTATTGATTTTTTCCCTACAAACTAAGTTGATTTCTCAAGCTTATATTATCTTTAATACTAACCTTAAAATGCTAGCTCAAATTCAACACTTTTAAACCTTTAATAAACAAAAATCAAGCCCTGTAACATGTCTTTAAGCTTTATTAATTCATAAATACACCAATCCTTATAAATAAAAAATGATTTAGCCACACTTTTTGATTAAGACATACAAAATACAAAACTTAAGCAATATGTCTTGATAAATCTGAAAATATGAGTTAAAAAATAAAGTTTAGGAGTTATAAAACAATCAAGAGAAGCTCCTGTTAGGTTAAGAAACTCCTTAACTTGATCTTTACTTTACCATAGCACTGGATCAACTCAAACTAGCAAAAAAATCAAAGAATAGTTAAAGATGTAAGAATAAAAATGAGAACTTTGATAAATCTGAAAAATGAAGTAAATGAAGTAGTAATCTAAGTTACGAAATCCCCTTAGATGATTTCTGGACTTAGAAATGAGCCTTAATAACAACCTTCATTTTCCAAAAACTCAAAAAACAACATAAATCTGAGAACAAATTGCTTGAAACCTATGTGCTACTTAGAACAAATGAAGAGAGAAGGAAGAGCCTCTCTCTCAAACTCAGATCTGATTCTCTATTAATTGATGCATGTATCTGTGTTGTTTTCTTATTTTGCCAGCTATATTAGCCTACCACATGGTATTATCATATATGAAAATTAATTGGAGAGATGCTATAGCTGTAAAATTGGAGATTTGATGTAGATATGTTTGATTGATTAATTAATGATAGGCTAGGCTGACACATAATAGCGGGCTGTAGACTGTCGTCGATAGGTGATTTTTTACTTCTTCACCTTGGGTTTGTTCATGCTTCACCTTAGGGATGCTAGCCCACCATTAATGGTCTAAAATCTTGATAAATTTCCCATCTTTTGCTCCAATCATCATCGTTGATCACTAACCTACAAATTAAACATAATAACACATAAATTTAACATTTAAGCACTAAAATAGGGATCAAAATTCAACAAATTATCAGAAAAATATAATTCAATTTAACCTCTAACAAATATCGACTAATTGATGCATAGTATCAATAAATTTAAGTTTAATGTTACCATTTTAAACATGATCTCTAATATTGGTATCTAATTTCTATATGCTTAGTCCTAGAATGTTGGATAGGATTCTTTGTTAAACATATAATGCTTATGTTATCACATCTTCTTGGAATTTTTTAAGATCTAAACCATAACCCTGAAGTTTTTGTGTAAGCTACAAAACTTGAGTGTAACAACTACCAGTAGCTATATACTTAGTTTCGACTATAGATAATGTAATAAAATATTTCTTTTTATAAAACCATTAGACTAATACATTACCTAAGAAATGACATGTAGCAAATGTACTCTTTCTATCTAACAAAATTCTATCATAGTCATCATCAAAATATCCAACCAAGTCCAAACATGCATTTCTAGAATACGAAAGTTCTAAATACAATATTACAATCAAATATCTCAAAATGTGTTTATGGCTAACAAATGAGATTCTCTAGGTGATGATTGAAATCGAGCACATATGGATACACTAAGCATGATATTGGGTCCACTAGTAATTAAATATAATAAACTACTAATGATACTTCGATATTGCTTTACATCCACTTCTTTACCATCTTAATCTTTTTTTAATTTTGTGGAAGTACTTATCGGAGTCCCCAACAGTTTTTTTTGATCCATGCCAAAGGGCTTAAGCAACTCCTTTATGTACTTGAATTGATTGATGAAGATACCATCCTTCATTTGCTTGATTTGGAGTTTGAGAAATAAGTTCAATTCACTTATGATGCTCATCTCGAATTCCATACTCATACACTTAGTAAACTCTTAACATGAAAATTTATTAGTAGTACCAAAAATGATATCATTAATATAAATTTGAATGATTAAAAAATCCTTTTTGTCTTTCTTAATTAACTTTGTCGTTTCCAAAACCATTTTTCAACAAAAATGTCCTTAATCTATCATACCATGTTGTGGGTTCTTGTTTTAAACCATACACTTTTAACATCCATTTGAAATAATTTAAAACCCATGTGAGATATAAATGGAAGTAAAAGTTTAATGGCCTCTAATCTAACTACAAGGAAAAGGTTTCATCATAGTCTATTCCTTCCTCTTCATTATAGTCTATTCCTTCCTCCTGGTTATACCTTTTTACAACTAGTCTCGCCTTGTTTCTAACTATATTTTTTGGTTCATAGAATTGTTTTTTAAATACGCATTTAGTACCTACTATTGGTGGTCTATAGGTCTAGGTACTAAGGTCTAAACTTTTTTCTTTCGAATTGATTCAACTCTTCATTCATAGCTAAAACCCAATTTTTGTCATCTAAGGCTACTTCAATATTCCTAGATTCAAACTTAGAAATAAATTATGATGTGATAAATTGAAATGAGAGCAAGTAATTACACCTCATTAGAGATCATTGATTATTTAGTTAGAAGGATGGACCTTCTTGTATCTCCAATATCTTGGTAGCTATTCATCCATCCTTTCTTCACTTGGTTCAACAATTTGCTTTTGAGATGTTTGTCCTTCATCTTCAAATGATTGGTTTTCTGACCTATTGGATAAATTTGTATCATCATTCAAAAAAATTCTCTTTCTTTTAAAGGGGTTAGTCTAATTAAATACAACATGCAAAGATTATTATACCATATGAGTGCTTTTGTTAAAAACTCTATATGATTTACTAGAAAATGAGTATCCTAGAAAGATACCTTCATTCATTTTAGAATCAATCTTACCTAAACTATCTTTAGTATTTAAAATATAATATTTGTAACCAACACTTTAAAATGACTAATTTTTGGTTTCCTACTATTCAAAATTTCGTATGGCATTTTATCCATTTTGTGTCTTATGTTCACTCTATTAATGATAGGACATGCACATTAAATTATTTCTGCCCAAAATACTTAGGTAAATCATACTCATTAATCATAGTTTTAGACATTTCTTACAACGACTTATTTTTCCTTTCTACTACACCCCTTTTGATGGTGTCCTTAGCATATAAAAGTTATGCGAGATGCTAGAATCATCACAAAAATATTCAAACATGTCATTGTCAAATTCTCTACCATGATCACCTCTTATAAGTTTTTTTAAATTTAAATTCGATAAGAGATCCATACTTGCCTACCCCAGACATCTACGCAAAACCTAAGCACATCGCTTAAAGAAACTAAATACTTATTTTCAAGATTAGTTACATCATATAAGTCAACAATATATATTTTCCTTATCTTTTTCATAAGAAAACAATATTAACATCACTAATCTTTGAAACAACATATTTTTCTTCGACAAAGCATACTTTATAGTCTTTATCACACAATTGACTTAAACTTAATTGTTTATGTTTTAATCCTTCAACAAGTAATAAATTATTGATTAATGGATAGTTATCCTTACTGAATTTTCTAATACTAATTACCTTATCCTTGGCATTGTCACCAAAAGGGACAGATCTTCCATCTTATTTTGGGTCCTTGAATGTTAGTAACATACCTATCTCATTCTTTTAGAAAAACTATCACATATAGGAGTAGAAATACTGAAAAAAGACAAACAATTTGAAATTGGAGAAAACAGTGATTTTGAATGAAACATAAGAGAAAATTAACGCGAAGGTAATGATTATGGATAATTAAAAACTATCTTAGCAGTGTATCGATCGACCAACCTTGGGTCAATCAATATTCTTAGTTTGATCGACCGAACCTATACATTGATGAGAAAAACTCCAGTTTTCTAGAAAATAGGTTTTAGTCCTATTTCTAATGCATGAAACATAAAACAAACATGTATAATGAAGATTTAACAAATTTTTGGAACCTATATCATTTTCATTCTTTGAGTGTCATATCTTTCATGTCCATTTGACAAAGCATTTATATGGTCATAGCAAAAATATTGAACATGTCCATAATGCTCATAATATAAGCAAAACATAGGGGTGTAAGATTTATAAACATTTTTTGGTCTAAATCCATTACAAAACTTTTGAAAATTTTGTAGATTGAACAAAAGATCTTCTATCGTTCTCTTGACTTTAAGGAAATTTCTTAGGGCTTGAAGCATATATGAATGCTTTATGTTAAGGACTACTAGATTCATGTTGAATAATCTTATATGTACTTTCCTCTTTCCCTTCACAAAATGGTTTTTCTAGTAGATACTTGATTACTATATCCTAAACTATGTTCATTATTTCCTTTTTTTTTTTAAACTTAGTAGTGCTTCTATTTTTTCCTTCCCCATAGTGAATTTAGCAATTAATTCCTTAATGGATACTACCTCTTTCTTTAAGACTCTATTTGTTATCTTTGTTAATTAGACCTAAGTCTTTCTTAAGACTTTTATTTTCTAATTTGCATTCATCTATCTCCTCTAGAGTTTTGTTATGTCTATCATGTAGCTCTTTCTTTTTCTTAGTCCACTCTTTGATATGCTCTAAAACTTTCTCATAAGAATACTCAACTTCACATTCATTTTCACAAGTGTTAGTGCTAGAGGAACATACCTCGTTATGTGTCATGAAACAAATGTTGGCCACTTATTATTCTTTAAAATCAGTTGATTCAAACCATGTGGCATTCAATGATTTCTTTTTCTTTAGATCTTTCTTTTTCTTCTTCTTCTTAGAGGTGTGGTCATTATGATCTCAAGTGACTTTTTTAACCACATTCAAAGTACATTATGTTAACTAATTATTTTTAGATAAGGACGTACCTTTTCTATGCACAGATGCATTCCTCGTGAACTTTTGTAATCTTCTTGTGATAAGAATGAGTGTGTCATTTTCTCTTCCAAGTGACAATTCCTCATTGTCACTTTCCTCCTTTCTGGATGCTTTGAAGTTTACATTCTTCCTTTTGGGAGCATCATATTCTTCTTGTAAATCCTTCATCTTATTTCACAAGTTAGTAAAGATCTAATAAGTTCATTGAGAGGGAGGGCATTGAAGTCCTTTACTTCTTAAATTGCTGTCACTTTTGCTTCCCATGACTTAGGTGGAGACATAAGTATTTTCCTAACAAGCTCAATACTAAAATAGGTCTTACCTAGAACCGTTATAGCACTTATAATATTAGAGAAATGAGCATTCATAGTAGAAATATTTTCACCATGTAACATTATGAAAAGTTCATCTTGGTGAGTGAGCATGCTACTTTTAGTTTCTTTCAATTGATTAGTTCCTTCATGAGTGATTTTTAAAGTGTGACATAGAAATCCTATTGAATTCTTCCATACTCAAGGCATAATACAACATATGCATAGCTTTGCAATTTAAAGAAACTAACCTGTTTTCTTCATTGTCCCATTCATTTTTTTTCTTGAGTACTCGTTTATTTCCAACGAGTTTGGTAGGCATAGGAGTCTTTTAAGAGACAACAATTCATAAATCTACACTTTCACTTATCAAATAGCATCTCATCCTATTTTTCCAATACAAATAGTTTTTTCCATCGAAATAGGGAGCTCTATGGGGATTATGGCCTTGTAGACTAGATGGGGGCGCAAAAGTATCAATAAAGAGTGCCATATAATCTTTACTTGATAATTTGTTGGAGTTAAAACTTAATATGAGACCTTGCTCTAATACCAATAGGCTATATGGTACCTAAGAGAGGAGTGAATTAGGTGATAAAATTTTATGATGCATAAGAAAATTAGGAAATATGAAAGATAATCAATGTTATCAATTTAAACACACGAAATAAAATAAGTGCATTAGGAGAAGAGATACAAACTGATTTATACTAGGTTAGAATCGTCCATTTGCTCCTATGCCTGGTTTCCAACACTACTTGTTAAGATGATTTTACTAAAGCAACCAAGAGTACAATGTTGGTATTACAAACTCTTTTTTTTTTTTTTTGAGCAAGGATAACCTTCTCTCTTTCCTTTTATAAAGGTAAATAATAACCTCAAAATCTCACCAAAATAACACTTAGAAAATGTTTTACTAAACTTGCTTTGGTGCGTAAAAGAGACTCTTAAAACCCTTAAGTGAATGCACACAAAGGCCTCATATTAAAAAAAAATCAAATAAACACTTAAGATGCTCACAAATGATTACAAGAAGGCTTAGGATAATAATTCCATGATTAACTCGTACAAAAGCACGTCTATTTCTACTAGAAAATTCAGTTATTACCATTTTCCAACAGATATAATAATGTTATAATCATTAAAATTTTACCATTATAAAATATGATCATTCTTGAACTTACTCTCCTTATTTCATAACAATTAGTCGATCAATTAATAATGTTTGCTTGATCGTCCTTATAATTTGGTGGACTTGTACACTCTATGTGATCGACCAATATTCATTCAGTTGACTAACCCATATTGGTTAGGAAAATAAGTAAACTTAAACCTCGAACCATCTCAAACAAAGACATAGTTATTTTAAAATTATGTTCATGCTAATTTCCAATTCATACTAATTTACTAACCTTATTTTCATTGATTTTTCTTCTATTTTATTCACACATCAAGAGGATTTTTCATATACCCACACATCAATCACATAACTCCTCTTGATTATGCAACTATATATATTTTCTAAGTCATGAATGTAAGTATGCATGAGTGAGAGTCTCTTGAACAACCAAAAATGGGTTGATCAAAACTTACAATAAAAATTGCATAGATAACCTTTACTAAAATTAATTCGCTTCTTCATTAATTTTAGTCTTCATATATGATCGTTATAAATTCCAATATGGCTTCAAGACTCCTTAAGTAAACACACTTGAACATCTTCCAAACACATATCTTTCAATACACTTAAACATAACGTTAGTAATAGCATTGTTTTTTTATCATCAAAATAAGGTGGAACCTCCCTTAGTTCAGCAATATCAGCTCACGATTAATGCTTCAGAATTAAAGGATCAATGGTGGGTTGATCGTCCATCAATGAGGGACACCCAGACAACTATTGATGGTCTTACTACTCCTTAATAAGTCTAATTTTAATCCAGTTTGAGCATAAAAATCCTTCCAACTCAAGTCCTAACAACATGGAGTGGACCATCCAACAATTTTCTTTAAAATCAAACGTAAAAAAACTTCTAAATCCAAATCAAGCACACCAAACTAAAGGCATTCTAAAGAAAACACACTTAACTTAAATCATAAGTAAAAAGGCTTCAAACTCTAAATTATGGTCCTAACATACATAATAAGATAAAAAAACACACAATTTACTTTAAAAGAAACTGAAAAGAAAGAAAAAATTAATCTTAAATACACACTTAAGTAAAAGAATTAAAAATCACACCAAATAAAAGATTTAACACCAAATAAAAAAAAGGCACAACATAGGACCGATTAAAAAATTTTAAGAAAATGCTTGAAAAATTGTTATAGGTCAAATTGATTGAGTTTTAATGGTTAATTTATTAAATTATGACCCTTAATTCAATGCTTAAATGTTCCATTTATGTGTTATTATGTTTAATTTTTGGGTCGGAGTTTGAAGATAAAGATTGGAGCAAAAATTAGAAGAAAGTGCCTAATTTCAATCCATCAATGGCGCCCTACTAGGGTAACGTTGATAAATGAACAAGGTGCCTTTATAGAGACAGAATTCGACCTTAAACAATGGTCTAGCAGGTTGCTGTTATAGGGAGGCAGGGTGCTATTGAAGGATTAGTCAATAATTTCAACTCCAAATCTCAACAATTGCAACTGTAGCATGTTACAACCTTATGTCCTTTATCTGCTAACACAAGTGGGAGTCCAAAGAGTCTACAAAACACAAGAAAAACATCAAAAACATGCAAAGAATGAGAAGAAATTAGATCTAGCATTAGTGAGAGATGCTCTTGCTTCTCTCTTAGTTTTTCTTAGATGTTTTACTTTTAATTGAAGTTTTAGATTGGTTTTTGAGTTTTTGTTTATTAGAGACCGAAGCTAAGACATACATATGAGTTTATAAACCATCATAGGGGGTTCTTAACTCAAATTATCACTTTATTTCCTCTGTTTTCTAGACTAATCAAAGTTCATGTTCTTATGTTCATATTCTTAAATGTTCGTTGATTTTATTGCAAGATTTTATGGAATCCGAAGCTCTGTTGATGTCCAGATCATGTTAAGGAGTTTAAGACTTTTCAAGAGCTTTCTAAACATGTCTTATAACTTCTAAACTACTTATTTCAGGTTATATTTTTGGATATATCACAGGATGTGGCTTAAGATGCATGTTTGTGTGCTTTAATGATTATGTGTGGTTAAATCCATTTTCTAGCTTCAGATTGGTGTTTTAATGTTTTAGGAGAGCTTAAAGACATGTAATAAGGTCTGATTTTGTTTATTGAAGGTCTTAAAGTTTTGATTTTGGACTGACTACCTAAGATTAGAGTGAAAGATAATCTAGGATTTGAGAAATCTACCTAGGTCATTTGAAAAATAAATAAACAACACAAATTAATCAATGCATGACCAAACTTTGATTATTTGTTAGAGTTTGAGATTTGAGACCAAAAATCAAAAATCAAATTCTTGAAATTAAAATCCATTGGCTAGATTTAAAGCATAACCAAACTTTAAACTAAGTTTAATGGAGCAAAGGCATAAGTCTTAACTATATCTTTGTCTTGACTTCGTGAAGGAACTCTAATCTAGCCTTTAAAATTATTTAAAGCTTAATTAATTTATTACTCACCTTATCCTTAGTTGGATTTCCACAAGTCAGTAATTTTCAGTAAT
>JAOXYD010110485.1:0-11480 GCA_028565735.1 Pinacopodium congolense
GGTCTTTAATTCTAGGTGTCCTCACACAAGATCCTAAGGTTTGGTCCACTATTAGGTTCAAGTATGTTGCTAGATTAATTTTCGGGTAAAATAAGTTCTAATGGTCATAAAACTCGTTCTCCTAAGGCCATAATCTACTAAGGCTTAACAAGTGTCTAATCCAAAAAAACACATCCACATAACTTGTTTCTAACCTAAATCAATCCATAGCCTCAGCCAAAAATGAACTACTCATACATATTAATCAAAAGAACACAATAGATGGTCAAAATATGCATATCCATTGATTAATTAACCAAAAAGAATCTTTACAAGCTATGAAATGAAAATGCAAAAATCTAAAACAAGATGTTCACTCCCTTAAGATTATTGCAACACGGTTCTGTACTTGAACGCTAGAAAAAATAAAATAGATTCTCTAAAGATGAAAATAACTCCACTCTAAAGATGGAAGAATCGACTCTCTAATGACCATAATGCAACTCAAATGATGAAACCTGTGTTCCACTCTCTTTGTCATCACTCGTCACCTTGAATACATTTATATGCCTAGGGTTGTATTCATTAAATGAAACGTAGAAGTTGAATAACAAAACGTGAGAGCTTAAGTTTAAGATCCTAGGTTCGGTCGATCGATCTTGACCATTCAGTCAATTGATGCTTGTTTATGGTCTTCATTCAGTTGACCAGATCTTCTATGCGATCGACTAACAAATTAATTACTTATTATTCGGTCTAATGGTGTTAATTTGGTCGACCGACCTTTATTTGGTCAACCGAACTCTGCTCGTTTAAGCACCATATATTTGAGTCTTTATGCTCCCTAACAAGCTTTAATTGAGGCCAAATCTCCACAATATGCTCAAAATACCAATATTCACCTAAACTTAACAATAAAACTTTATATTGGTGTAATTCAATTACCAAATGGGTAAAAACATAATGAAATGTGCATAAAAAATTTAAAATACTCATTAACACTTACTCCTAAAAATATTACCTTGTTCCTTTAATTTACTTTTAAACATCCATTTTTTTACATAATATTGGATTCCACAATTTATTTCTTTCAAGCTGATTCGATTCCTCATTCATAGCTAAAACCCAATTCTCATCACCTAATGCTTCTTTTATACTTCTAGGTTCAATATTATACACAATTGCAAGATGAGATAAATTAAAACAAGAGAGTTACCCCTTGTTGAATATTGCCTATGATTTGGTTGGAGGGATAATCCTTCTTGTATCTCTAATATCTGGGTAGCTCATCCTCCTTCCTTTCATCTCTTGGTTTAACAATTTGCTTTTGAAAGGTTTTTTCTTCATACTTTTCTTCAAGTTATAGCTTCTCTAAGTCCTTATAAAAACCTACATCATTATCCTAAAAATCTCTCTTGCTTTCAAAGGGGTTAGTCTTATAAAAAAATCATTCACAAATTCTTCTACAATATGAGTTCTTTTATTAACACACTATATGCCTTATCAGTCAAAGAATAGCTTAAAAATATGCCTTCATGAGTTTTAGAATTATATTTGCCTAAACTATCCTTGATATTCATAATATAACACTTACAACCAAAGACTTTAAAGTGACTAATTTTTGGTTTCTTACCTCTTCAAATTTCATAAGGTTTTTTATCCATTTTTTGCCTAATGTTAAACCTATTAATTATATGACATGCATAAGCTATGGCTTTAGCCCTAAAGTATTTGTGTAATTTATATTTGTTAAAATTTCTTGCGAAGCCCAATTTTTACTTTCTACTACACCATTTTATTTAGAGTCCTAGGTGCCGAAAAGTTACAAGAAATGCCATGATAATTGCAAAATGATTTAAATAAGTCATTATCAAATTATCTACCATGATCAATCCTAATAGATGCAATTGACAAGCCTTTTTCATTTGGCAATTTTCTTAGCAAAGTTCATAAATGATTTAAAACATTAATCCTTAAAATCGTCAATAATAAAAAGAGTATATATCTTACCACCTAAACTTGTTACTTTAGGATGGCCAAAAAAGTCTAAGGGTTTAGAAGTTGTTACCAATTTATTGCTTGGAAATGCACTCTTTACTTGTTTTCCCGTTTAGCATGCTCCACATATCTTATCCTTTTCATACCTTATGCTTAGGAGCCCATTAATGAGTTACTTGGAATTGAGTTTTGATAGTAAGTCTATGCTAATGTATCTAAGCCTTCTATGTCAAATTCATGTGCTTTCATTCAAGGAAACTAAACACTTATTCTCAAAGTTTGTATCTTTTAAATGAAAAAATAAATATTACCTTCTAGTTTTTCTTAAGAAAACGTTAATATCATCATTTACATTTGAAACAAAAAATTCATTACATTCAAAGTATACTTTATAATTCCTATAACATAATTGACTAACATTTAATATATTACGATTCAAACCATTAACAAGTAAAGCATTATCAATTAAAGGACAATTGTTCTTACATACTTTTCTAATGACAATTGTCTTACCTTTGGCATTGTCTCAAAAAGTAAGAAGTCCTCTATCCTTACTTTTGAAAGTGATGAATTGCAATGCGTCATCAGTCATGTCTCATAAACACCCACTATCCATGTACCATTTATTTCTCCTATTGGTGACCTACAAAACAATAAAATCATGTAGATTTAAGTACCATCATCATCTTGGGCTCTTGAATGTTAGTAGTATCCCTATCTATACCTTTGGTTGAAACATTTTTAATTATATAATAGCAAAAAAGTGATACATGTCTCTGATAACCACAATATGTGCAAAACAACAGAATATTAGTCATATATATATATATATATTATAATCATTTCTAGGCTTAAATCCATTGTAAAATCTATGTTGAAAGTTTTCCCTAGGTTAAATTTTTCTATCATTAAATCAGCATTGTGGAAAACTCCTAGGTCTTAGAGTTTACATGTATGCATAGTACTTAGGTTGAGATCTACTTGTAGATGCATTTTTAATTTTCGTAGGGGTAAATTCATTGTCCAAGTTATTTTCCTTTACAAAAAATGTCTTACTAGTAGATGTTCTGTATTCATCACTATAGCCTAAACCATATTTATCATTTCCTTTTTATTTTCCTTTACAAAAAATGTCTTACTAGTAGATGTTCTATATTCATTACTATAACCTAAACCATATTTATCATTTCCTTTTTATTTTCATTTACAAAAAATGTCTTACTAGTAGATGTTCTATATTCATCAATATAGCCTAAACCATATTTATCATTTCCTTCTTTTTGAGCACTTAGCATTTTTTCTAATTTCTCATTTCCTTTAGCAAATTTAGGTGAATCTTTAAGGGGCTCAACTATTAATCGTTAAGCAATGCTAACTTATTTTATGCTATACTACAAGTGCACAGGTTGTAAACTTGTAGTATAATGGATATTGTCTCATAAGGATTAGGTTTAGTCACTTAACAATTTAAGTAATATTTTATTTAACACATAAAAAAAAAGTAAGAACTAAAAATTAATTAAATTTAAATAACTTACAAATTGAATACAAAGTGCAGGAATATAGGAATTCAAGATAAAAAACTAGGAATCACTTTTATCCCTATTTTGTTTCCCTTTTATCTTATTGATTCAATTATGTTTTACTCAAGATATCCTAATTCCTTAGGATCTCTCAAGGAGTAACTAAATTTCCCTAGTTGAATAAAATAGAATTAGTCTTGTAATCTCTCAATCTATAAAACCTTTCCTAGAAGTCCAACTAGATGTAAAACAATCCTATAAGTAATCTATTAATCAATTAAGATCTCTCTTTAGTCAATTAATAAACCTAATGTGGATAGGTTTATTGAGTGCCAACTCTTATTGTACACTTAACAAAAATTACCAAGCTTAATCTCTCAATCTATTGCAAGATTTAAGCATAATAAATATCACAAACATCTATATGTTGAATCAATAAGTAATAGTTACAAAATAGTTTTTAAAGTAATTCAGACACGGAGATTCAACCACACATAATGTCAATAAACCCAAAAAAAAAACATATTCTCCATGTAAAATGATAGAAATAAGAAGAATATAAAGAAGCAAGGTTAAGTTTACACTCTTCTCTTCACTTCATAAGCTGGAAAATCTGGAACGTTGTTGAACTCCTTAAAGTCTTAATAGATGAACTTGATTTCCACTCTTGGAATCCTTCCAAACATGATTATGCCTTCTATGGTAAGTCTTCACATGATTGGTGGTAGCTTCTAGGATTTCCAACCCTTAAATATGCCCCTTACAACTCAAATGTATAAAAAAAAAAACCTAAAGAACACACATAGGCAGCAATTTGGGTAAGTCATGATCGTGACTTATAAGAGGTGATTCTTCTCTGTCATGATCATGACCTGGGTTCTCTCCTCCTTTCTTAAATTTTTCTCTTACTTTAATCCCTCCTTCAAGTCTATATGGAATTCCATTAGGCACCTACACAATTAAGATCAAAATCTTGCCCACGATCATTATTCAAATACTCAAAAAAACATAAACGACATAATAACATAAAAAATAACATGATATAAGTCGCAAAAACATCATTTTTATCATAAAAACTCAAAACCATACAATTAACAACTATGAAAACATAACCTAATGCACACTTATCAACTTCCCCACACTTAAACCTCTTCTTAAACCATACACTTAGAAATTAAGAAAACATAACCTAATGCACACTTATCAACTTCCCTACACTTAAATCTTTGCTTGTCCTTAAGCAAAAGTTCAAGTCCAAGGCACACAAACACATAAGATGCAAAAATGAATGATAGCTTGAATGTAACCATGACAAGAAACCTTATAGAATTGGATTATCCAAAAACATTAATCATTCAAGAAGATCCAAAATATTCACTTAATCCATTCACATCCTGAATGTATTTAATTGAAAATGCATATTAATTATAGCATTGCTATCCTATTCTTACATCCAATGCATTTTTAATCATGTACTATGTCCAATTACCAAGTGGAAGGTAGGCCATTATTAAGCAATCGTTTATGAAATGTCTTGATTTCCAAAGAAAATATCCATAGGGTTCATTTCTTCATTTAAACTTCAATTTTCTACATTGGTAAGAGCAATTACCTAATCTTTTTACATGCTTATGCACATATTTAGGGCTACATCTCTAGCTACTAGACTAAGTGATGTCCTTTAAGCAAGGTTGGAGTGTCATTTTCCCTTTTTATGTGAAGGTATATATCTTTAGGGGTACACCCCTTTTGCTCAGCCAAATCCCAACTCATAATTAGCCTATTGGCTATACTTTTAACTCTATTATTTTCTTTTGATTTATTTTTTACTTTAGGAGTTAGCTGAGTACTAATTGAATTACTTCTTTCATTTATGTTGTGAACCTATTTCACTAATTTATAATTAATTTTATTCATGAATGATCACTAATGCAACCTACCAATTAAGTAAATTCTCATATAAATTATATCCAAACAAATGTCAACAAGTTAAGAGAAGGATTGCAACATCCTAACTAATTTTTGATTTCAATGGAAAGCGAACTTTGTAAGGTCATATTTCTTCACTACTAAAATAATCCTTATTCCTATTCAAACCAATTCCATTTAAATTTATTCCATCTATGAATTCATACCTATGGAAATCCCATATAATGGAACAAAATGCACACAAATGCAATTGTATGATAAAATGCATGCTTATAAACAAAATGTCATACAAAATGCAATGAACTTGTTATCCCCCTCAACCTAGACAATACATTATCCTCGTTGTAGAAAGGAGGGCATGAAAACAAACAAGCACAAACAATGAATGCAAACATAAAACACATAAGAAAAACACAAACACAAAAGATAAAGGGTAAGAGGGGCTTATGGAGAGCTTGGTGGTGAAGGTGTTGGTGAGGGAACTTGGACTTCTTAGAGGGAGAAGAACTTTAGCAAATTTTTCATTTGATAATGTTGGTGTGTAACACTTGTTTCATTGTTCCCTCTTGTTGACGTGCCACTTGGTGAGTTATGCTTCCATTGCATCTAATCGTCGCTCCATCTTTTGGTTATTCTCTTCCACTACATGGATGACCCTCTCCCATTTTTCATCTTTGTCATTGGAGCTATCATCGGAAGACTCATCTTCTTCTTGGTGTGAGATGGATGGGCTGTACCTTTTCATTTTTGAAAGGCAATGCGAATGCTTAGGTCTTCAAGCTTTGATAAAAAATGTTGCTATAAAATATCATATTGAGACAAATGTTAGCATCCAAAAACCAATGTTGTAGCATGGTTAGTCCATTCAAATTAATACGATAAAATTGAGCAAGGGTAGTAGCAAGGAAACCCATATTTAAGAAAATTTTCCTTGTTATAAAGACACTAGCTAAGGAAGTTTTTTGTACCGTTATCAAAGAATTGTTTAGAGATATTAGGAATATATCAATTTTAATTACTTTAGGGTGTAATTATTATTTATAATGTGTTGCTTTGCTTTTTTCTTACATGTTTATCGTGTTATTATATTTTTCTTTTTTTGTTTAATTTGTGTGTTAGAACATATTTTGATGCCTAGTTTTAGTCATTTAAAGGATATGAAAGCAAGATGACTATTAGTTTGATCACCAATAGTATGAGCCTGAAGTTGAATGGAATTATTGGGTAATGGATATTATGATCAATTCAATGAACCTTATACCCTTTATTCAATGAACTATTTTGATTACCCTTGGAATAACCCACCTTATTATGAGCAACCATCATCTTTTTCCTATCTAAAGGAGCCTCAAGATGATATTTGATCTCAAATTTATGGTTTAGTCAACCCAATTTGTCTAGACATCAACCCACAATGGCTAAGTTGAAAGCCGCTTGTCCAAATTAGAGGGAGTAATTGCTAGAATCCCTTAGAGATGATTATCCCTTTGAATCTCCTGAGCTCAACCAATTCAAACCAAGTGAGCCAAAACCATTTGATTTAGAGAGTGGTGTACAAGAGTTTTCAATTCACTTTACATTAAATGATATAGAGGTTGATGAGTGATGAATCACTTTATAACTTTATGGTTCAATTTGCTAACTTAGAAGAACATGGTGTAGGTACCTTAGAATTTCAACTAGATGAAGAAATTGGTATAAATTAGGATAAGAACATCATTATAGGAGAGGAAACACTTCCCATTAAATCAAAGGAGTGTGAAATTGAAGCTTGTGATGAGGTTGTAAGGAATGAGACAAGTGAATCATCATATGAGAGCTTAGACGTTCTAGGTATTACCAATTTTGCTCCTATGCCTAAGGTTGTAATATTTAATTATTTTCCTTGATATTTTGCAATGAAAAGGTGTTTTGATTAAATTTTCATCAAGGGTAAGGTACTCCTTGTTTTTAGAAGTTTAATTGATGGTATAAGGACCTTTAAACATTTAGCTTGCACTTAAAGACATTCCCTAATGCTCATATATGGCATAAATTAACCCAATTCACAATCAATAATCACAACAAATCAAATCTTATTTACTACAAGTTAAGATCAACCTATTAACTCTATTATAATGGCAAAGAGTAGTTCATAAATCAATAACCAATTAGCACAACTCAAATCCCCAAGTTTTGTAACCAAAATACACCTTTAATGGTGTTTTAATAAAGCTCATGCAATAAAAAAAAAGTTTCTGCACCTTCTAAAGACAAATAAACAACACAAAAAGTTTCTTAACACTTTGATATATCATGAACAATTCAACAAAAATGAAATTAACGCTTCAAATGGTTAAATTAAAAATAAGTACACAAAAGCTGTCAAATTATGTAGTATTTTAATTTTAGCCTTGAAACAAACAACTCAAACTAGTAAAATTCCATAAAATAAATGCAATAAGCCTACTGGAACCTTAATCAATCAGTTAACAACATATTGGCATAATAAGAACAAATTTAAGGCATAAAACAGAAGGTTTAAATCAAGAATAATACAAGAACATGCATAAGCTATCAAAATATAAGTTATTAAAGTTTTAGCCCTATAAACAAGCGTTTCTAACCTTATAAAATCACATAAATGGGTTAAACAACTACTGGAACATAGAAAAACACATCTACAATAGATTTGTGCAATTTCAAAGCACAAAAATCAAATTTATATCATGAAAGATGAGTAAGAAAGATAAAACACCAAAATCTGGACACATTTAGTTTAACTAAATATATGAGCTTGTAACTACCGAAATCTAATCCTAAAATGCAAAAAAATAAAATAAAAACAACTCTTAAAAGTTTAAGCAAATTGAAAACCAAAAACTTGTAGCTCCAAAAACAAATTTATATAAAAAAATAATTAAGAATAATGAAGATGAACAACTATGATTATGAATATAACACTGTTTTATATTCATCTCAAAATCCAAATGGTTTCAACCTACCAATAGCTTAAAAATAATTAATCAAGTTTCTCGAAGTTAGACAAACTTAATTAGAATTGATTGAATTGAAAAAAAAAAGGTATATAAAGCTTGAAAGAAAAAGATTCAACTATAAGAACACAAAATTCTCAAACTTTGAGAAAGATGGCTTTCAAGACTTATAAGTCTCTCAAAAAGACATTAAGAACTTCACAAAAGGTTTAAGACACATATATATAGGTATATGGTAGCTTGTCACAAACTACCAAACAATAAATTCCTAATTAGACCTCACTGTGTATTATGGAAAGCTAAGGTTGAAATACAAGGAGCTAGAATTCTATTACTATTTCAAATGTTGTATAAGAAAAAAAAACAAAAATCCCTAAAGCAAAGAAAGAGAAATAAACTAAAATGAAACTAACACAACCAAAGAGATAAAAACAGTGAAAAATATGATAAGACTAATAACAATATCAAAGAAATTGGCAGTAGGTATCATTGATCCTCAAGTTAAGATAAATGGTGCTCTAGTTAAGATGTTAAACTATAGATTTGAACAAGTTCTCAAATCCTAATTTCCTCTTAAATAGCTAAATCTAACAAATTCTAAAAATGCCCCTATCTCCATTATAACCTAGAACAAGCTCTCTAAGTTTAATTGCGAAGAAACATTAGGTGATAAGGAATGACTAACTTAGGTCATTAATATGCAAGCTTGGAAAGTGTAACCTAAAGGATTGAAATATTAAACCAATTAGTTAAGTTTGACTACAAATCCATCTAGTCTATTGCTACTTTCAAAAATTGCGAATGACTATTATGTATCAGACACTCAATCCTAGCATTCAGATGAGGAAATATAAAAATGGTTGATCAATCTTAGAAATAATATCTAATTCTTGACATTAAACTTTAAAGAACCAAATTCAATAAAACTCAATCATATTCTCACAAATAATTACCCATTGTCCCTTTTATGCCTTCTAACCCCTAAACACCTAGCCACACATACTAATTATGAAAAAAATCATAAATTAAATCCAAATTACATATGCTAGAATATATGGAATAAGTAGTGGAGATTGAGATTTAACACTAACTTCATTGAAAATTCAAGATTTTTGTACAAATAATTATTTAAATGAAACCCATTTCACAAAACCTAAACTAATTGCATTAGAAACAGAAATTCCAACATAAAAAGTTAGAACAAAAACTAAAATTAAATAATCTATAACCTAAAGAGAAGCATAACCATTAACAATAAAGAAAAACCAACTTAAACACCAAAAACGAAAGGGAAGCAATGAGATAATTCATCATTCAACTAAGAATTAATGAAATATAACCTAGAAAACTAGAAATCAACTTAAATAACTGAAATAAATGGCTAGAAAGTAAAAAGGAAATCATCTATTGATATATATTTAAGATATAAATTATCCAAGACATTCAAACTTAAAATCCATCAAATATTCAATCTATATGCATTAAAAGATAGAAAAAAAATATACAACTCCCATATCATTATACAACTATAAGTAAAGCTAAATACTACCCAAAACACTTAAGTAAACTACTAGAAATCCAATCACAAGCAAAACTCAACCCAGACCTAAGATTATTAAGAAATTTCAAGAAGCGAGAAGAAACAAGGTGAAAATCTTAGGAAATGACTATGATTACCTTCTCTCCTATGTTTCTGCACCTTAGGAGGCCTTAAATACCCTTTCCAATTAGGGTAAGGCTAAGCTTTTGGAAAAGACCCTTCTATCCTTATTTTTATGAATAGCAATAAACGACATTTTTTAAGGTTAAACGTCCCTTGCCCCAACTGCCATTTATGTCTGTTGTAGCTACTCCTTTGCTCCTTTTTTGCTCTGATTTCTTCCAAAACTTGATGCTTTGATCCAAAATTTATGTCAAGGGATTAAACTATCATCAAGCATATCGAGCACCCTTCTGCCCCTTAGAAGATTTCTACCTACTCCTTTCTTACTCCATAAGAAAATGTTATTTGCCATCTCTTCTAACAAATTGTGAGTTTTATTTATCGTCTTTTGCATCAAAGATCCCCTAGTTGTGGCATCTATAGTGCCTCGTGTCTATTTAGTCACTTTGTTGTAAAATGATTGCAACAGAAATTCCCTTGGTAGATTATGGTGGGGGGAAACACCTTTGTAGCTCTTTAAACCTCTCTCATGCTTTATATAAAGGCTCACCTTCACTTTGTTGAAATTTTATTATCTCTTTAATAATTCCACTTATCTTCGTCAGTGGAAAATACTTGGCTAGAAAGGCATGTACTAGCTGCTTCCATGTTATAATATTCTCTAGATTTATAGAATTTAACTAAGCTTAGCTCAGCCTTTCAAAGTAAAAGGGAACAACCTCATCCTTGCAGCATCTTATAATAGCCCATTATATCTGAAGGTATTGCAGATTTCTAAATAGTTGGCTAAGTGTGCATTTGAATCTTTATTAGCCAAAATATAGAATTGAACATTCATCTGTAATATGTTTAATAGTGCCAATTTGATCTCAAAATTGTTGGACTGGACTAGAGGTCTTGTAATACCCTACTGATTCACATTGAAGGTAGGCCTTATAAAGTCCATCAGAGTTGGTTAGTGCTCATCTTGATTCCTATCTTCTACCATTGTTCTTTTTAGAGATTCTCGATGCCTCACTTTTTGAAGTTCTTTTTCGTGCTTGGTGATGTTTAAAATTTTGGCATCTTCTAGCTTTTTTGAGCTCCTAGTCACTATAGTGTTCATGCACTTGCAATCACATAAGAAAATTATTAAAAATCTAAATCGAACAAGATGATAAAATAACAATACCTGGTAAAGGCACCAAAAACTTGTTTGCTAGTTTTACCTATACTGCAAGTATACATGTGGTAACTTATAGTATAACTGATATTGTTCCCAGGAGGTTTGATTCTAGACACCTAAAAATCTTAATTTCAATGTGTTTAAGGTAAACAAAAAGTATAGAAACTGAAATTTAAACTAAACTAACGAACTTGAATGGTTGTAATCGTAGAAAAAAGCAAAACACAGAAGATACTCAATAATGGAGA
>JAOXYD010110495.1:0-11480 GCA_028565735.1 Pinacopodium congolense
AAAAAAGAATAGCTATTCTTGGAATAGCTAAAGATGGGTGAGGGTAAAGAATAGGTATTCCTTATTTTTAAGGAATACTTATTCCTATGAATGGTTATTCCATAACCCTTTTATTAACCAAATATTGGAATGGTTATTCCTTAAGAATAGAGGAGGAATAGAATAGCTATTCCCCTCAACCAAACATACCATAAGAGCCACACCAATAACATATTCGGAGAGGAGAAACAGCAAGGGAAGAGAACGTTGGACCAAAGAGCAAAAATCGCACAGGCTTCCTCTCCAAGCTAAAATAAAAGCACAAGTTTCATCTTCACACATACCAAAAAAAAAAAAAAAATCTTCAAGAGTTCATCAAGTTTTATATTTTCTTTTCAAATTTATTTTATTATTTTATTATATTTAACATTTTCAAGAGTATAAAAATGATTGAATTTCTTTATATTATAAGTGGCTAAAATATTTCTAAGATTTTTTGTTTGAATTATTTGTGAACCTTTAGTTATTGATTTAATTTTAGGAATATTTTTGTTGTTTATTGAGCTTAAACCTTAAAATAAATCGAGAGAGTGAGTTGGGTAATTTGTGTTAGATGTACAACGAGAGTTGACATTTAATAGACCTATAGATAATAAGATATTAATTTATTAGGAAGAGATTTCGCTAAATTGATATACTGCCTATAGGACAACTTCATATCTAGTTGAATGTTTAAGAAAGGCTTTGCAAGTTGAAAGATCCTAAAGTTAATTCTAGATTATTTAACTAGTGACATTTAGTTGCATCTTGAGAGAGAGTAGCTAAAATATTAGAAAGTTTTGGGCCAAATATAAATTAGATCAATTAAACCAAAGTGGAACAAATAAGGATAACAACAAGTCCTACTCTTGAATCTTGATTTTCTCTGACTTTTCGTTTGCAGTGTTGGTGATTGATTGTATTGATCACTTTTACTTTCAATTTTTTTTGTTTTACTTATTTATCTTTTATATTATATTATTTAAATCAATTTCTTGAACAAAGTGTAAGCCAAATTGATATGGTATCCAGATACAATCCTCGTGGGATCGATATCTGTTCTTTATTACAAGTATAACTCGTATACTTGTGAATTTGAATGTGAAACTAGTAGTTTGTTTTATAATCAACAGTGACCCAAACCAGCACTAGTTTTGTACTATAACTTCGGTGATGCATATCAGATTTCATGACATTTGGATGTTTGTAGATGAAGATATAGCAAAAATATTGAAAAGAGGTCAAAGTTAGAAAATCTGATGTAGTGGGATGACGTGGCAAAATGTGTACAAGACGTGTTTTATGATTTTTTTGGACAGAAGCAGACATGAGGAAACTTAGAAGCCATAATTTTGACCCTAAGACACATTCAAGAAAAAAAAATAGAGGGTTTTGAAAGAGGAAAAACGTAGGGAAACTCAAGAAGAGGGAAGACAATTAAGATTCAATAAGGGTTGTCCAGATTTTCCTAAAAAGGAAGCTTCATCATCTTTACTAGTTCATCTTTCATTTACTTTCCTTTTGATTTTTAATATGAATACTATTTGTTTGAGCATGATTATGGATTGTTAAATCTATTTTAAGGATTTTTTCTTAAATTGTTTATCCAACTTTTGCTATATTGATTTAATTTATAATTGTTTGTGTTAATTGTTAAGCTTATAATTACTTCGAATCAAGAGATTATTCTAATTTATTTGAGTTAAGGTGTGCAATGAGAGTTGGTAGCTTAACAGACCTACAATTAATTGATTAATAGGTGATTGAAGAGAGATCTTAATTATTTATTAATTTTCCTTATGATTGCTTCAAATCTAATTACATTGTTTATGAGTAGTGTTGTGAACCGAGATATTACAATTCAACTTTTAGGTAATTTAATTGGGATTAATTTGTTAGATATAGAGAGAAGGTAATCAACTATTGCATATCTCGAATAAAACACAATTAAATCAATAGGGTAAAAAAAGATAAATAAGGATAGATCAGCCCTTAAGTCTCTACTATTGAATATCTTCTGTGTTTTGCTTTCTTCTGCGATTACATTCATTCAAGTTTCATTAGTTTAGTTTAATTTTTCAGTTTCTATACTTTTTGTTTACCTTAAATAAAGAGCAATTCAGATTGTTTGGTGTCTAGAATTAATCCTTGTGGTATCAATAATAGTTATATTATAAGTTATAACCTGTATACTTGCAGTGTGGTTAAAACTAGCAAACACATTTTATAGTGATTTTCATGATATTTTGTTGTAAATTCACCCCTATATGGTGGTTTGATTGTTTAATTTGTACTATGAATTTTTTAATTTGCAAATTAATATAAAATTAAAGTTAAAATCAAGGAAAATATGAAATTTAGAGCAAAATCAAGAGTAAATGTGTAGCCGCAAACCCACGTTTAAGGCAGTTTTGGGACCTAAATGATGGGGGTATACTGGTGTTGTTTAAGCTCATTTCGAGTGTTTATCTAGGTACCTATTATGACATTTCTAATTGGATCTCCTCCTCTTATTTGGTGAAACTTTTGTAGCTTGTTTCTAACTTATAGCAGACATATATAATGATCTTCTGAAGCCAAAAACAAGAGAGAAGACAGAAAAACATGATTTTAGAGAAAAAAATTCATATCCTCTCAAGTTTTGGGGATTATTTCTTAGGTTCTTAATTTTAGTATCATTTGTTTATAGATTTAAGTTTGTTTTTAAGGATTTTAATAGCTTAGACACGTGATTTAGATTTGTAAAAGTGTTTGTAGCTACATTTAGTTCTTTTTAAACCTATTTATTTATTGAAATCCACTCCTCATTTATATATGTTCAAGAATATGATGAATATGCTGTGTTTCTTAATCTAAATGAGTGGTTGAGTTGATTATTAGCTGGCGAATGGCTAGCAAATGATCTAAATATGTTCTAAACATGATTTTGTGCATGATTGAAGGTTGTCTTTTGTTTAAATGAAGTACTTAATGCTTGTTCTAACTTGATCACTTATAATAAATTTAAGAAACAAATTGTGATCTGATAAATCTACCTAAATTATTGGACAATTCATTAAACAACTTAATTTAAATCATTGCATGACTAAACCTTGATTTATCTTGAGGGTTGTAATATAAAAATTGGAATTTTTAGGTTAAGCTTCTTAAACTTTAAGTCTAATGCGTAAAATTGATGAATGACTAAACTTCAATTTAGGTAATTAAAGAAAAAGCATTATCTTAACCATAGCATTGTCTTGAATTAATGAAGTGACCCTATGAAAAGCCTTTCAATCCTCAATTAATCCATTTAGATCATTGAAAAACCAATTCCTTAGCCATTTAATCCATTTGGTAATCCTTAAATTCAATCTTAGTCTTATTTGTATAACTTGAATCTTTTAATTTAATTTGGTAATTTTAGTTAGTAATTTTATTTGATTTCTCCTCTTTAGATAATTATGATCCAATTGACTTGGTGTACTTGCATAGTTTAATCCCCATAGGAATGATAATTCAGGTCTTAAATATTTCATTATATTACTTGTGATTAGTATACTTGCTGAAAAGTTTGGTTTTGAAATTGTTTTAAGAAAGTGTGCTTCAATTGATTAATTTGATATTTAATTTGGATAATTTGGCCACAACTAATAATAAAATTTTGGCACTGTTTCTAGAGATCTTAAACATAATTAAAATGTTAGGAATAAGTTGGTGTCGATTAGTGCAGAGCTTGTTTTTATTGTTTAAACTTAATTTAATTTCTTTTGTTTGATTTATGTTTTGTTTATTTTATTTTTTTTATTTAGTAGTTTTCTTTAGTTTTATATATACACTAGAGGATAAAAACTTGACAAACTTGAATTTGATCCGAAGTTTGAGCGAATAATATGTAGACAAAAGAAAGAACCTTGAGCGAGCACATCTAAAATTGTAGGAGAAAAAACTTCTAGTGAGCAATCCTTAGACTTAGACATGAATCCATAAGAAAATTTAGTTGAAAGACCTTAGGAGGGAGCTAGACAACCCAACATGATGGATTTGGCTTTAGGCAATAGAGGGAGACCTATGGGTAGCATTATGTGGCCTCTAGTTAATGTAAATGCTTTTAAAATCCACCAGGGTATCATTTCTATGGTTAAGGGTTCCTAATTTGGTGGTATAGACTTAGAAGATCCTAATGAGTATTTACAAAATTTCCTTGACATTTGTAATCTTTTCAAGAGTAATGATGTGTCTAAAGACATTCTTAAGCTTAAATTGTTTCTATTTCCCTTGGAGACAAGGCTAGATCATGGATTAACACCTATCCACCTAGTTCCATTACAAGATGGGATGATTTAATTAAGTTCTTTCTAGCTAAAATTTTCTCACCTGCTAAGATTGCTAAGATGAAAATCGAAATTAATTCTTTTGCTCAGTATGAAAATGAAAGTTGATATAAGGTATGGTAAAGGTTTAAGAAAATGTTGGCTACGTATCCTAGCCATGGCTTTAGTACTGTTGTAGTCTTAAAAACTTATAATTTTAATCAATTTAATCCTAGACCAACCAAATGTAAGTGCACCTTGTTAACAAGTAGTATAAAATGGTAAGAAACTAAATATTGTTCTCCCTAGGAATCTGAGCGTAATAATAAGTCAATTAATGTTAAATTATCTGGACAACTCTAAAGGGATTGATTAAAAGAGATAAATAAGAATAACGGAAATAAAAGAAACAACAAAAACAAACAAAAAGAAATAGAGCTCATTCTAAACTTAAGCTAAAGGACTAAGAGTAAAACAAAAGATAAATTAGCTAGAGCCTCGAATTCAATGGATTAAGCAAATAAGAAATACAATGTTGGATATATTTAAGGCCTACGTCACTAATGCAAGAAATAACCAATGGTCATGCAAACATCTTTTTCTCTTTTAAAATCAATCCATTTATTTTAGTCTAACAAACATAATGGAATAAAAGGCATTAATTTCAAGACGCCTAAGATTAAGTTCATTAATCTTAGGAATACTAGTAAAAGAATCTAGGTTTGGTTTAACTCCTACATTCAAATTTTTCACCTAATTAATCTTCCAATAATTAAAAACTTATGGTTATAAGTCCTCTAATCATTTAAAAAAATCTCACTAAGATGGCCAATCATGTAAGATTATGCATTAAACACTTTATTCATGCAAAAGTCTTCCAACAAACATAAAACCCATTAAATCCTAACCTTAACTAAGCATTTAGGCATATATAATCATCAATAGAAACATAGATATAACATAAAAACACATATCCATTGATAAAATTAAGAGTTTATACAAATAGGATAAAAAGAGAAGGAAATACAACTGAAATATGGTCTAAATCTGTTGAAATCCTATCCTTGAATCCACTTGCAGACTCTTAAAGCTCCAATATAATAGTAAAATGCCAAATTAAACAAAAGAAAAGGACAAACTAAGTTAAACCTAACTAAAAAGGATGAAGAACATGCCCAAATGACACTTCTCAACTTGTGGTGACTCCTTATACCTTTTGAGTGTTTTAGCTTCTATTTTTTATGGTTGATGGGTGCTTAGGGCTTTTGAAACAAAGCTACGTCATTTCAATTAAGTTCTACATTGATTTCAAATAAAACACTGCGTATAAGAGCATATACAATGGGTATGTGATATTACTATATGAGACTTGAAACTTGCAGTGATAAGCAAGGCTTGGAGTCACCGTAAGTGCCTTAGATTGGAACCGCCATGTAAAGGGTTTCACTAAGAGTGTAGCCCACCATATTATGGTTGAAGTGAATAGAGTCGTACATGTTGACCAAGGAGACTTTCTTAAACACTAATAAGGAGCTTCCGTACGGATGGAGTCACCCAAGCTGCTGCCGAATGCTCCTTTTTTGTCTTCTTATATTTACCGCCACCTGTACTCATTGAAAGTTGCTTTTAAGTCACCACCTGAATGGAGCTTGTAACTTGTTTTATTTTTCTTCTTGCAGCTGCAAATGGTGACCATCTTAAGTGATTTTGTTGGTTGTGTTTTGGTCTAGAGAAACTCTTAATGGCCAAGCAAAATGCCTCACATGCTGTCATATTTTCTATGCAAAGAGAGCTTGAGCTACTGCATTTTATGCCTCCTAAACGCTCTCCTCATTGGCGACATGCGTTGCGTTTTACTCCATGTGTTGCAAGCTTAGACTGCCATCACTCCATGTGAAGAGAAGCTCTAATTAATGCTGCAGTTTTTATAGCTAGGGGACCTCCAAAGATGCCACTTAAAGCTATCATTTTGTGTCAAGTAAAACTGCCGAGTTGCTGTATTTTGAGATCCTTTCCAATGTCATTTGCTGGTGCTTTTTAATTGGATGAAGGCTATCCAAAGTGTTGCTATTTCACGGTTGGAAGGTTGTCCAAAGTGGTTCCAATTTTTGAATCAAAATCATTAAAAACTCTTCCAATTTGTTCTTAATGCACCATAAACCTGAAAT
The DNA here is from genome assembly GCA_028565735.1 of Pinacopodium congolense. Taxonomy (NCBI): domain Eukaryota; kingdom Viridiplantae; phylum Streptophyta; class Magnoliopsida; order Malpighiales; family Erythroxylaceae; genus Pinacopodium; species Pinacopodium congolense. Next base: position 6,479 of record JAOXYD010110495.1, read on the forward strand.
CAATATAAATAACTCCATATTGGTGTAATTCAAACATAAAATGGGCAAAGCCATAACAATTTGTGCAATTAAAATCAATAGAAAATACCCATCAACAAGTACATGGTAGCAAGTAGATATCTTTTATGTTGGTCTAACAACTTTTACTTACTGCATTATAGATGTTGTAGTTGGAGGAAACTTTATGAATAAGACTTAGGAGGAAGCTTACAATTTAATAGAAAAGATGGTAGCGAACAGTTTTTAACATAATTCTAAATTCCATCATAGGAAGTCATATAGAGCATACGTTATTAATAATATAGTTGCTTTAGTGGCCAAATGGATGTCTTAAAATAAAAAATTGGGCAGTTTGGATAGTGGAGTTGGTAGTATTGCCTTTAGGAGCCAAATTGAGTGTGAACATTGTGGTAATTCCTCTCATGCATCTTTAGATTGTCAAGTAGGTAGTCCTTTAACCACAAAGTCTGAACAAGCCTAATATGTAGGCAAAGGAATGATCTATACTCGAACACCTACAATCCTAAATAAGAAACCTCCCTCTTAGCTAACTAACAAAGAGCCCAACTACTTGGCTTTAGAGCCAACCCACTTCCACCTGAGAAATAAAAATTTAAAGATACTATTTCAAAGTATATTTAGAGTAATAAGTCTCAATTACAAAACCATAAATCTTTAATTAAAAATCTAGAGACTCAAGTTGGATAAATTGCTCAGTTGTTATAAGAGTGGATTCTTAGTAAGCTACCTAGCATTAACGAGGCCAATTTTAGAGAGCATGTAAAGGTAATTACTCTAAGAAGTGGAGAGTAGAGAAGTAGAAAATAAGAAGAAGGAAGAAGAAGAAAATAGCGATGAAATAGTGATGGAAGCAGTAAAAGGAAAGGAAAAGGGAAAGGAAGTTGACAGTGAGGACAAGGAGCAACCCCGTAGGTTTTTTGTTAACCAAAATGTCCAACCATATAAGCCTTAAATTGCTTTTACTCAAAGGCTTAAAAATTCCAACCTAGATAAGTAATTCGGTAAATTTGTGAAAATATTCAAGAAATTACATATCAATATCCCATTTGTTAAAGCCATAGCACAAATACCAAGCTATGCTAAGTTTTTAAAAGACATTCTGTCGAAGAAGAGGAAATTAGAAGACTATAAAACTATGAAGTTCAATGAAGAATGTTCTACAATCTTACTGAAGAAGTTACTCCATAAACTCAGGGGCCTTAATAGTTTTACCATTCCTAGTACAATAGTTTACTTGCAAATAGATAGGGCCTTGATGGACCTAGAAGTAAGCATTAATTTGACGTCATTTTATATTTTTAAGAAGTTAGGATTGGAAAAATCACACCCATAATAGTTTCATTACAATTGGTGGATCGTTCTATCACATATCCACAAGAAATCATAAAGAATGTACTGGTTAAGGTGGACTATTTTATTTCCCCCCCGTTGATTTCTATGTTGGATATAGAAGAAGATAGTAATATGTCTATTATTCTTGGACAACCATTTATGGTTATGGCTAGGACACTGATTTATAGAATTTAATGCTTTTAAGGCAATGCAATACCCTAAGGATTATGACGATTGTAACTTTAAAGTTAGACATTTCAAGAGTGATTCTTCTATTGTGTTATGTTCTGATCATTTACAAAAGGTTTAAACTCATTTTCAATCTATATACCTGGATGAGGAAGAGATTAATAAATTTCTAAATGCTTTGGCAGTAAAAAAGGTATCCTTTAATTCACCTCCATCTAATAATTATGAACATCTAGATAGGCCAATCAAGCCTTACTTAAGCCATCTATAAAGGAGGCACTAGAAGAAGAAGAAGTCAAGCCTCTTCCTTCTCATTTAAAGTATGTATTTATGAGTCCTCTATCACATTTACCTATCATTATTTCGTCATCTTCGACTAAAAGTATGGAGGACAGTTATTGAGAGTCTTGCGAGATCATATAGGAGTCATTGGTTGGACTATTAAGGACATTAAGGGGTGGTTAAGTCCTTCAATCTATATGTATAACATTTTTATGGAAGAAGTAAACCTTTGGTCTAACTGAAGCGAAGATTAAATTAGAACATGAAAGAAGTACTAATGAATGAAGTAATGAAGCTTCTAAATGATAGAATAATTTATCCTATATATAATTCAATTTGGTTTATTCCAGTTCAAGTGATACCCAAGAAATGTGGTATCATTATATCTCAAAATGATTAAAATAAAATGATAGTGACAAGAAAGGTAACTAGTTGGTGCATGTATATTGATTATAGAAAATTAAATGATACCACTTAAAAGGATCACTTCTCATTGCCTTTCATTGATCAAGTTATCGAAATATTGGCTTAGAATAGTTCTTATTGTACTTTAAATGAGTACAACGGCTATTTACAAATTTTTGTAGCCCCACATAATCAAGAGAAAACAACCTTTACCTATCCTTATAGCACATTCGCTTATAGATGCATGCTTTTTGGCTTATGCAATGCTCCTACCACCTTTCAATGCTGTATGATGGCAATATTTTCAGACATAATTGAATATTACATCGAAGTATTTATGAATAAATTTTCAGATTTTGACACATCATTTGATTCATGATTAGAAAATTTAGAAAAGGTGCTTAATAGATGCAAGGAGGCAAATTTGGTGTTCAATTAAAAAAAGTGACATTTTATGATATAAAAATGCATTGTACTTGATCACAAAATTTCTAGTAAAGGAATTAAAGTAGATCCAGCCAAGATAGATGTAATCATTCATCTCCCACCTCCAAATTCAATTTGATTGATTAGGAATTTTTTAGGCTATGCTGACTTCTACTTAAGATTTGTTGACAATTTCTCTAAAATCACGAAGCCCCTTACTAATCTCTTGACTAAGGATGCTCCTTTTGACTTTAATAATAAATGCATACATTCTTTTAAGGTGATAAAGAAAAATATTACTAGTGCACGGTCCTAGTTTCACTAGATTAGACCCTACCTTTTAAATTGATATGTGAAGCAAGCGATTTCGTAATTGGGGTAGTTCTAGAGCAAAGGAAGGATGAAAATTTTCATCTGAATTATTATATGATTAGTACATTAAATGATGCCCAAATAACTACACAGTGATTGAGAAAGAAATGTTGGCTATCTTCTTTGCATTTGATAAATTTCAATCCTATTTTGTTCTTTTGAAGGTAACAATGTATACAGACTATTCGGCTTTAAAGTGCCTTATTAATAAGCCTTATACAAGTCGTGCCTAATCAGATGGGTCCTTTTGTTACAAAAGTTTGATATTGAAATAAAGGACAAAAAGAGTGCTAAAATTTTTTTTGCTGACCATTTTTTGCGATTAAGTGAGGAAGTCAGGAAAAAAAAGTGAAAATCAAGATATTAAGGAAGTGTTTTTAGAGGAGCAATTGCTAGTTTTAAAGGAAAATTTGCTATGGTACCTTGATTATGTTAATTATTTGAATGGCAATATGATTTCTTGTGATCTTTTTTATCAACAAAGGAAGAAATTCCTAACTGATGTTAAGAAATTATTGTGGTATGATCTATTCTTATACAAGATTTATCCAGATGGTATTATAAAAAAATATATGTGTCGTCTGAAGAAGTATCTTTTATATTTAAGTCATTGTCATTTAAAAGAAGTAAAAGGACACTTTAGGCCAACTAAGACTCCATATAAGGTTTTAGAGTCTGGATTATATTGGTTTACTTTATTTAAGGACGCATTTTAATATGTAAAATCTTGTTATAACTATTAAAAATTCAAAAATATTTACAAGAGACATAAAATGCCATTAAATAATATATTATCTTGTAAAGTTTTCGATGTTTAGAGTTTTGATTTTATGGGACCTTTCCCTAAATCATACACTAATCAATATATTTTAGTCACAGTCGATTATGTAAGTGAACGGGTTGAAGCAGTGGCTTTGCCTACTAATGATTCAAGAAGTGTGGTTAGATTTCTAAAGAAAAATATTTTTACAAGATTTGGTAAAATGAGAGCATTATCAGTGATGGAGTTTTGCACTTCTATAATAACCAATTTGATTCTCTCCTATCGAAATATGATGTAATCTATAAGGTTGCCATGTCTTATCATCCACAGACTAGTGGTCAAGTCGAAATTTCTAATAACTAGATCAAAAGAATTGTAGAAAATGCCATTAGTACATTAAGGAAAGATTAGTCTTTAAAGTTAGATGACTATTAATGGGTGATTTCATTGGTTTTTAATGCATATTTTGCTATATTTTTGCCCATTTATTGAATGAAGTACACCAATATGGAGCTATTCTTGTGTAATTCAGGTACTTGGTGAATTGGGAATGAAATAGAGGAGTTTTGTACTGAATTGGAGTCAAGAAGAGGCAAATAATCAAATTCCAAACTCAATATGGCGGTCTGAAGAAGCTTAACTTGCTGTATTGCTCCAGTTCAACCCGCCATATTGCTTCAAGCTCCAAACTAATGCAGGGGTCTCCAGCCTGTTGTATTACTCCTTTAGCTTGCTATATGGGTGTTAGAACGCAACTTTTCATTAAAATCAATGGCAAAACACAATGAAACAATGCCTTATCACCTTAGAAACAATAAGAGTTGTCCAATACATATAAATAAGAGCCAAAAACATGTAAAAGAAGCAGATTGGAAGGGAGGAAGAAGAGGTTTACCTTATTCTGTTGCATTTTTCCATTCTATTTTTTCTTTTGTTTAATCTTGTCATTTTGCTATTGGATTGGAACCCCAAGAACCTGCAGGAGGATTTAAGAGTGGGATTTCGACAGATTTAGATCAATTTTCAGTTATAGTTCCTTCTCTTTTTATCTTACTTGTATGAACTCTTGGTTTTATCAATAGATATATATTTGATAAGATTGAAATTTATTAAATTTTCATATGTTTTTAAATGCTATTTCAATCTTATTTTATTGTTTAAATATTTAATTTGTGTTATATTTTGTTTAATGACAGATTTATTGCGATAACA